>CACVCL010019386.1:0-105955 GCA_902729485.2 Mus minutoides | reverse complement strand
CATTATATGGCACACCACACAGCAAGACCCTGTCAGGTACAAACAACAGAAAGGATATATGGATTGTATATTATTGGCCCTATTTCTTCAATTACCAAATTAGAGAGCATCTCTTTCTTTAAGTTAGGGAAAATTTCTTCTATAACTGTGTTGAAGATATTTACTGGCCCTTTAAGTTAGGAATCCTCATTCTCTTCTATACCTATTATCCTTAGGTTTGGTCTTCTCATTGTGTCCCAAATTTCCTGGATGTTTTGGGTTAGGAACTTTTTGCTTTTAGCATTTTCTTTGACTGTTGTGTCAATGTTTTCTATGGTATCTTCTGCCCCTGAGATTCTCTCTTCTATCTCTTGTATTCTGTTGGTGATGCTCACATCTATGTGTCCTGATCTCTTTCCTTGGTTTTCTAGCACCATGGTTTTCTCCCTTTGTGATTTCTTTATTGTTTCTACTTCCATTTTTAGATCCTGGATGGTTTTGTTCCTTTCCTTCACTTGTTTGATTGTGTTTTCCTATAACTCTTTAAGGGATTTTTGTGTTCCCTCTTTAAGGGCTTCTAGCTGTTTACCTGTGCTCTCCTGTATTTCTTTAAGGGAGTTATTTATGTCCTTCTTAATGTCCTCTATCATCATCATGAGAAGTGATTTTAGATCTGAATCTTGCTTTTCCAGTGTGTTGGGGTATCCAGGACTTGCTGTGGTGGGAGAATTGGGTTCTAATGATGCCAAGTAACCTTGGTTTCTGTTGCTTATGTTCTTATGCTTGCCTCCTGCCATCTGGTTATCTCTAGTGCTACCTGCCCTGGCTATGTCTGACTGGACCCTGTCCTTCCTGGGGTCCTGATTATGTCAGAACTCCTTGGAGTCAAGCTGTCTCTGTGATCCTGGGATTCTGGGATTCTGGGATCCTGAGATCCTGGGTGTGTCCGAACTCCTAGGAATCAAGCTGCTTTTGGGATCCTGAGATCCTGGTGTGACCATGATCTTGGGATCCTGGGATTCTCTGATCTTGAGCGTGATAGAGCACCTTGGAGTGGAACTGCCTCTGAGTGTTGTGGGGCTGGGTGAGGAGTTTGTGCCCAAGGTCTGTTCAGGGTGCCAGCCCAGACAGACTGTAAGGAGCCTGTGCCACTGGTCTGGTGGAGTTCCTGTGTGCCTGGGTCCCACTGGCTCCAGTTACTCCCAGTGATGGGGACAGATGTTGTGTCTCCTTCACCTTTGATCCTCTGATCCTGGATGCATTGGAGCATCTGGGAGTGGAGCTGCCTCTGGGTGTTGTGGGGCTGGCTGTGGAATTTTTCTTTATAAGAGTTGCTGTGGTCATAGTGTCTCTTCTCTGTAGTAGAAATCCTAAGAAAGGGCCAAGGAATACCACAAAATTATACCACACCGTAAACCTCACAGAAGAAATTCATTGATGAGGAGGGGATGCAAAATGGTTGCTTTTAAGAGGGGATGGAGACAGCAGCAAGCCAGGATGAAATATAGGCCGTTATAGGGAGATATTGGAAATGTCACATTGGCCATTTGTGATGGTGGGGCTCATGGTGCTGAGTCATTGAGGGTTTGTAGCGGGGTAGAGCTCCAAGGAACCGAGTTTTAGAATGTGGTCAAAGGTATTCTGGCAATTCTTAATCTCCCTAACATTTGTCTGTTTTGTTAATTATGAAAGATAGCAAAACAGGAAGGGGAACTGGTAAAATAGGAGTGAAGGCACCATGCTCTTTAGGCTGCTTCCTGCTCTACGGAGATTGACATCTTTGGGGCAATGTTAATCCTTACTGTAGGATATATTCTATATTTAGGAATCAAAAGTCTCTAGCTCTGTGGCTGGGGCCTTATTAATTATTTGATTAGAGATTTTGTTTTAATTGTAGATAGAAATTCATAAAGCAGAGTGTAATTTGTAAAAGCAGGAAAACAGAAAGGAAAGGGGTCAGGAAATGTAGTATACAATTTCATATGGGTTCTCAAAAGCCCAGAGGCGAGATCCCGGCAGCAGCTGCAGTGGATCAGGTCTTCAGTAGTTCTTTCTGTCTCCCTTTCATTTCAGGAAATATGGCCTCTGGTGTGGCTGACTCTGATGTTGTCATCAAGGTATTCAATGACATGAAAGTTCGCAAGTCTTCAACGCCAAAAATGAAGAAACACAAGAAGGCAGTGCTCTTTTGCCTGAATGAGAACAATTGCATCATCCTGGAGGAGGGCAAGGAGATCCTGGTAGGAGATGTGGGGCAGACTGTGGACCACCCCTACACCACTTTTATCAAGATGTTGCCAGAGAAGGACTGCTGATATGCTCTCTATTATCCAACCTATGAGACCAAGGAGAGCAAGAAGGAGGATCTGGTGTTCATCTTCTGGACCCCTGAGAATGCACCCCTTAAGAGAAAAATGATCTATGCCAGCTCCAAGGATGCCATCAAGAAGAAGCTGACAGGAATCAAGCATGAATTATAATCTAACTGCTATGAGGAGGTCAAGGACTTCTGTACCCTGGCAGAGAAATGAGGTGGCAGTGCTGTTGTCATTTCCCTGGAGGGCAAGCCTTTGAGAGCCACCTCCACACCCTTGCCTGGAGCATCTAGCAGTCCCAGACCTGCTCTTGGGTTTTAAAGGCTGACAGACTGGAGGGGCTGGGGGAATCCCAGCATGGGCAGGGCTATCCCTTCATCCCAGTTGCCAAACATCCCTTCCACCCCCTGGACTGGCTTTCTCCCTCCATCCATGATGGTTCTGGCCTTCCCAAACTTCTTTCCTCTTGGGTTGAAGCAGACCAAGTCCCTTCCTAGGAACCCAGTTTTGGGAGAGCCTGTCCTTTCTTTTTAAGGAGACCACTTTTCCTCCTCCCTCCCCATCCCATGCTGCCAACTTTTAACCACAACAATGACCCTGTGTTTGTCTGTTTAGTTCTGTGAGTAAATGAAATGTGGAAATGACCCTCCCTGCACCAGCTGGTTGCCCTCCCCTTTCCCTTGATCTTGGCCACTCATGGAAGCAGGACCAGTAAGGACCTTCAATTAAAAGAAAACAAAACAAAACCAAAACAATAAAAGGCTAATTAACAAAAAACCAAAACAAACAAACAACAAAACAACAACAACAACAACAAAAAAACCCCCAGAGGCTGGAAGTATAGAGTTGTTCCTTACACTTTTGGAGGTCTGTTTGAAATTGTTGGGTTTTAAATTATTTATTATTATTATTACCACCAACTGGTTGACATAGAAGCAACATTCCTTTCTGAGGAAGAGATAAAGACTACCTTTTTAAACTGAAAGGAGATCTAGTCCCTATAGGTCTTGGAGTACAACCTCAGCCAGGGAATCAGTTTGTTCTTGAAATATGACTATTGTTTGGGCCACCTGCTGGAGGTCCTGAATGAAATGGGAAGAAAACTGATAATACATTGTCAAAGAGGTGGTCAGTCTCACAGTCATGGCGGTGACACCTGCAATTATTCATGTGACAGCCAGAAGGGATAGAATTTGAACTATCCTTTTACTATGTTGGGTAGCTATTGAGTCCACAACTAGATCAACAGGGGTTCTTATCTAGGTATCATCCCCAATTTGAGGAAAAAAAATACTAGCACACAAACTCCTGACCATTTTTTAAGCAACAGTAGACTTGAGTACTGCAGAAAATCAAGGAGTTGTAGATGTTAGGAAATTGGGGCTGAGGGAAGATGTTGAGGGTTAAGGTTTTATAGCTGTCTAAAAAATTTAACATCCCTACAAAATGTGTCCTAGATGCCTTAAAGCAACTCTCCATGCCAAAACGGGTAGGAGCTTTTGGCAATGCTGGACTTGGGTGGTTGGTGAATGGACAAGGTAAGGTTATTTGACAAGGTTATAGAAAATGATGTAAGGGGCATTTCTTGGGGTGGGAAGGTTTATAGCCAGTAATCTTCAATGTGGCCAGGTTGGTGACACTAGGAAGCTAGTAAGCTAAGGTCAATATCTGGAGGGAGGCAAGGATTCCAAAGTGGGGAATGATCTCCTGGGGAGAGAAGTCTAAGACTGTTTGAGCCTTTTTTTGTTGTGATAGGGAATATGTTTGCCAACTCTGAGAAGGTCTCCACCAAGACCAAAGCATACCTAATGTGTTTGACTGTGGGCGTATGGGAAAAGTCCAGTTACTTAGTCCATTCTAGGGAGGCAGCATCTGGCCTGGTGAGTAGGAAAAGGGGGTTGGTGGTAACTGAACTTGGGGTCTTAACAATAGAAAGACAAATCAACAGTGGGCTACAGATGGGACTTAAATAAGTGAGATGAGGATTGACTATTAAGACAAAAGTGCTGGGATAGACAGAACAGATTTGTCACTGATAGTAAAGATGTGAGTTTAAAAACAAGGATGTCCTGTGATTGATGAGATAGATCCAGGCCCCCAAGGGGTACATCTATAGCCACTTCTTCAACTTTGCTATTTCCAGTAGAGATAATGGAATTGTCAGTCTGGAGCAACTGACAGGGAACAATTCTAACAGCCATGGAGTCCTTTATCATGGCCATGATTTGGTGTGACTTGGTTATTGATCCTCTTTGTTGTAAGTAGTCCGTTTTCTTTCTAGATGGCACTGTAAGACTCTGGCAAGCCTTAGCTTACCAGGGACCCACTGAGTGAACCATACAGATCCGGGAATCAATATGGAAAGCACGAGGAATTTATTGATCCAGTGCACTGAGGTCATCCCAGACCTGAAGGAGAGGCAACGACCACACAAAGCTCGTTCAGTGAGCTTTTTATACAGTTTTCAGGGCAGCAGCCATCCGGCACAAAGTGATTGGCAGAACAGTGTGACTTTTTAAACTGATTGGTCTTTAGGGAATGAGGTGTCAAGGACTTTCCTTGTCTGTAGGTGGGCAATGAATGGTCTGTCCTGCTGAATGTGTCCCCACCCCAAGCAGGTCAGTCTCCCACTCCCCTTGGTCTGAGGTATGTTATTTAGCCTCTCCCTTATAAGGCCTATGTTTTGGAGACCTATCTTTTCTGATTGTTTCCCTGTTGTCAGATTAGGAAGACAACCTTACCAACCTCACCAAACCCTACCACTTGGTTGCATTTTTAGGGTTATTGCACTCACTTGGTCTTTTCTTGTGGTGATAACTTGCCTATCACCTTATTGGGAAGGGGTCTTCTAGCCAAAGTGGGAACCTCTATTTCCTCAGCCCCAGCCTCAGCCTGTTTGCTACATTCATTTGGTGGATTTCATCTGCATGTGCTATAGCCTGTTCCCAAACTCACCTGCACTCTTCAGGAATTAAGTTGTTAGGCAAAATTATATATATTTCATAGAAGATAAGATTATAGGATTGGCTAATATATTTTAATTATGGAAGTAGAAAAGTTAACTGTATAAGACACCAGTCTCTTTTTTTATTTGAGAAAATTCAGTTAATGAAAAGGGAACATGTACTCTGACCAAGCCATCCACTTTAACAACCTCCACAAAGGGAGAATAAAGACTGTGGTAGGCCAGGTAGGGAGAGGTAGAGGGACATACCATAGCACAATAAGAGCAAGTACCAGGGGCATTGAAGGTTGCCAGTGGGCTGACGGTTGGTGCCAGGATAGAATGGTTAGACAAGCTTATTGCTGGAGAGAGAGAGAAGGAGCCAGAAGAATAGTATGGGTTGAGAATAGTATGGGGCATGGGGGAGGGCTCATTAACAAAATCAAAAGTCAGTTTGGTTTTTATAGCTAGGAGTCCTTGAGTATAGGAATGGGAAAAACAGAAAGAAGGTTTAGAGCAGAAGTATGAGAAAACTTGTATATAGGGAATCTCTTTACATTTCTCTAACTTTCCATTTCCCTGCTCACTCGCAGTAGTTATAAAGGTCACAAAATATACTGGGATTTAGAGTGCCTTTAGGTGGCCATTTTGATTGATTAAAGAATTTTGAGGCCAGATTTAACTGCCAAGTCAGATTAAGTTTAGAGGCCCTAAAGTCAGACAGAAGGTGAAGGCATCAGAAGTTCTTTAAGAAGCATCCAAGAGGGATCCCAAAGGTATGGATGATGTAGTTTCTATGGATAAGAAAGAGATGAAAGTTCTAAGCTTGTAGCAAAGGGCATCCCCAGGACTCAGTGTAGACCAAGAGAAGACCAGGTCACTCAGTGAATTATCACAATAAGGTCAGGACAAATAGCCCAAAGAGACTCAATGCCCAGAACCAGGACCTTTAATTGAAGTCAAAAGGCAAGATTCTGAGCTCAGAAATGAAGACTCATCCAAAGGCAAGGGTCAGGAGTGGGGTAAATAAAGAGGTCCAATCATGGCTTTAAAGATTGTGGCTGGGGATAACTTTGCTCTCTAAAGAATCAGAGGGGTGCCAGCTCAACAATCATTTATTTGGACTCTGGCATGTTTTTAATACCAGTTTTTCAGGGATGAATGCACACCCAAATGATCCATGAGCTGGAAGGTGATTGTGGGAAGAGTGGACAGGTAGCATTCCAGTCTAGCTCAGAACCCACAGGGTAATCCAACATTGGGAGAGCCTATCCTAGTCATAGAACCAATTTTTGTTTGTTTGTTTTCATTGCTAAAGAGTATCTCAGTGATTGAGGGCCAAGGAACACCACAAAAACCAAACCACACAACAAATTTCATACAAGAGAAAAGGGGTGGAGATCCAAAATGGCTGCTTCTCAGCAGGGATGGAGACAGTGACAGGCCAGGTCACAGTGGCAGGCTTTATAGGAGGTGTGGAACATGGAACAGGGAAAAATACAACAGTGAAAATGTTTTGCATTGGTTACTAATTGGTGCTGAGTCATTGAAGGCGGGGGTGGAGGCTAGAGGACCAGGGAGCTCTGAGGAGTCTGGTTGTAAAATTCGAGCAAAAGTGGTTCTAAGTATGCTCAACATGAACTATGCCTATAAAGACATAGCTGCATTCCACAAAGATGCCATCATTTCCAAGGAGGAGAAAAAAGACATCTGAGTGAAGAGCCAAATGGAAACTCCTTTCTATGAGAAGATGGAGGAAGATTCAGATATGAGGGTATCGTTCCTACTCACCCACTCACCACTTAAGCTCAGGGTATGATGGTCTGATGGCCACTCACCACTTAACATCAGGGTATGATGGTCTGATGGCCACTGTTTCAAACCCCAGAGGGAAACTGTGTAGGCTCTACTTCACTCACATACCCATAGCTGTAGCTGAGGTTCTTTGCTAGGAGACCTTCTACATGTCCAATGAGTTTCTTGATAACATTACCTCCAGGCTCCATGTATATTCTTATCCCCTGGCCCCATATACACTGTGGCACCAAGCAGTATGCCTGCTTCCCCCACTATTATATGGCAGTTTATGGAAAAATCCAAAAAGCATCAAGAGGGTAAGGCAACAGAGCAAAATGAGATTACCAGTCAGGATCAATGACATCATCTAAGATGCATTAGTATACATCAGTTTTCTCCGAAGCATCATAGATATCATGTGAAAGGCAAACACAATTGTACCACAAAATCACCATGTGGTCCTTGAGAAATAATACCACTACCATGCAATACCCAGTACTGACTCTGTCCCTTCTACACTAACAGGAAATTTGAAAAGAACAGCATCAAGGCAACCCAGAACATCAAATATTTCATCTGCTGGTAAAATATTGCCCTGGCTGTTGTTGATTGTGTTTTAACACTGCCATTTAAGCATTTGAATTTAGAGTGATTATGGGTTTAGGTTGCTGATTTCTGGGTTTATCTTTGTTGAATGGGTGTTTTCTTCCTCCATTTCTGTCTCCTCTCTGGTCTTCTGACTCAAGTGGCCTGTGGTTAAGTAAAGGTTTTGCACTCACATTGGGGTAGACTTTTAATGGACCTCTTTGATCCTGCAGCAGGTTGCTTCCCAAGTTAGGATTAGGAGTTCTGGTGATATTCATGGCTCTAATTTGGGTAGAGGTCCTCTAAGGTTCAGGGTGCTGGCCTGGCCCCTGGTGGAATAGGAGGCTCCTGCTGGAGGTGTGGGCCAGGATATGGTTACACGGAAAAGAAGGCCATTTGGAGGTTTGCTTGGCACGTACTTGTGGGGTGGGAAGTAGTCTTACCTAGGGTTCAGGAGCTTCCTCAGGAAGATTTAAATGACTAACCCTGCCACATAATTCCCAATGGTAGTCATTTAGATATTCACAGATCAATTTAAGAGCTAAATTATAAAATTATAAAATTCCTCCTTTTCAAAGAGGAATGGTAGAAGCATCTTCTTAGATTATTCTAAGAGAAAGTTTTAAAATGTGGACCTTTCTCAGCAAAACTAAAATACTGCAGAGGAAAAATAGGCACATATGTGTACAAAGTGTGAGCACTTATACATGCAGACTTGAATTACCAAGTTAGCATGTGAGAACATAATTTAATTAATAAAATAATTTTATTGAACCAATAAAAGCAAACATTATTCTTATCCTCAGAACTGTAAACTTTTCTTATGTATGTTTAAAACTATAAAGGAATAAATATTAGCCTGAATTTTTCACATGCAATTGTATGGTAAAGCAAATCTTCTTCACTTGACTTAGGAATTCATAGCCCAGCATGTGCTTAGCAGATGCTCCTTTTGCTGAAGTTGGTTTGAAAAATCTCTGCCTTGTCTGTCTTCCTGATGACAGAAATCTGAGATTCCTGACCAATTTTCAAGGAAAGCAAGACACACACACACACACACACACACACACACACACACACACACACACACACAGAGAGAGATAGAGAGAGACAGAGAGAGAGAGAGAGAGACAGAGACAGAGACAGAGAGAGAGGGGAGACAGAAAGACAGAGACAAGGAAAAAACTGAGAAGAGAACAAGCAGAGATTATTTTTAGTTATTCTTCTGATCTTTGAGTGAGCAGATGAGGAAAAATAATTGTTTTACTAAAAAATAATGAATGGACTTAATTTTGCCATTTCTTAACTAAATGGTGAATTATGGTAGAATTCTCTGAGCCACCTACATATATTATGGTAGAATTCCATGAACCATTTCTATATTTATGTCCTCAACTTAGTAACTTCCATTGTAGCAGTTCTTGAAATGTTCTTTTTAAAACATTTACTCATTTTAATAAATTTGTTATTAATTAAAACATTCTTTTAATTAATTATATGTGCGAATATATGTGTGTGTGCAAATATGTGTGTGTGTGTGTGTGTGATTATATTAGAGGAGTTATGCATTCATGTCTGTATGTTGAGGAGGTATTCATTGTGTGTACACTTATGGTATTTATTTGTATGTGTGTTTTATGGGGATGTGTGCATTAATGTGTATATGTGTGTGAGTGCCACCATGACCTGTAGAAGTTTAGGAAAACCTCTTCAAGTTTAGTCTTCATCTTCCACCTTGTTTGATTTTTGTCTCTTAGTTTCCTGTCTTCAGTTTCTGTGTAAGCCAGGCTAGCTGGCTCTTGACAAGAACTTTAGAGAGTCTCCTGAATCTACCTCCCATCTTTCTATAGAAGCGTTATACTTAAACATGCCTACCCTCATGTCCCACTCATGTGATATAGGAATTTGAACTCAATTCTTCATATATCAGTGGCAAACGCTTTTCTCACTGAGCCACATCTCCAGATGCTAGTGTGGTTTTTGAGCAAGAAAGAATAAAAGAGATGTCTTAACAGACATTTTGTGTTCTGGCAGAGTGTTGTAGCATCTCACAGTTGTCTATAACAGCAGTTTCAGGGGACCCAACACCTTATTCTGACCTCCACACTTACCAAGTATGCATGTAGTGCATAGACATAGATGCAAGCAAAATATTCATATACATAAAATAAATACATAAAATAAAAATAAAGTATTAAAGAAAAGAAATGAACAAGCAGAGTTGTCTCAAATGAACTGCTTGGCCATACCATCTGTATGAGAAAGGACTGTCACTCTTCCAAACCAAGCTCTGAGCTGAAGAAGAATTAAGCCTATCCGGACCAGCAGAAGCCACATTGGGACATACTGGGCTGCAGATCATGCTACCTAGGCAAGGCAACAACTAGAGTGTAGAGAATCCCCTAGTTGTGGTTAACTCAAACAAAGTGGTGTGAAATTCAGGGTTAATTGTCAAAACAAATCTTGTACTGTTCTTTACAAAAACCTTAGAAAAGTGTAGACTTTGCTGCTGTGAGATCACATATCTGCAAGGCATGGAGAGAAAAATTTTTCCTCACACATATAAGAATTGGTAGCATCTTCTCACTCTTATGTTCACAAAAAGAAAGAAACTGCATTTCTCTCTTCATATTACTTGTAGATGTGAACCAATACCACATTAATAGATATGCTAACATGGAAGGGAAACACCATGGGGATGCATACCTACACAAAGAACTATAGGCAACAAGGAAATTTGAGAGTAAGAGTATTAACTGGAGATAAACTCCACAATTGGTTATTGAATGCCATGTGGCCAGCCCTGAAATCATAATCATATGATTATGCAAAACAATACAGAATGAGAAAGTTGTATACACACATATACATTTGTATATACATACAAAATTAAAGAAAAAAAGGCTATGGATTCATGAGGGAACAAGAGGGGAAAGACATGGGAGAAGGAATAAGAAAAAGAAAGAAAGAAGTGATATATTTATATTATAATATTTTTAAAAATTAAAAACTACAGTGTCCATGCTGGCAGAAAGTCCTAGAAGTAAAAAGGATGGGTGAACAGGCCACAGAGTTCTAAAAATGTCTGTGTCCCGCCAGTGGTGATACAGAAATCAGTGTCTATAGATTTCATGGAGGAAAGCTTTTCAGGTTTCACTTTTATAGAGAAATCTCACAGGCCAAACACAGTTCTCAGTGTGGGACTATGTCAGGCTCTGGAAGTTCCTGAGCTTGCATTTACCTGGCTCAGATCACATCTCACAGTCAATGGTTGTTTTCCGTGGATCAACCTTTAGTCCTCTCAGCCCTCCCCACACTTTTAGAAGGATTCTAGGAGAAACACATATACCTCACCAGTGAAAAGAACTGTCCTGAGGAGGCTTATTTGGGCCATTAACAGTCTACATTTTCACACCTTCTCACCAACCCATGCAGCACACAACTCTCCATCTTTCCTTTAGGCGGGACACTAACCAAGAAGTCATTGGTATTTTAATATTACTTACAAGATTAAGATCAAACAAAGCAGAATGAACAATAAGTAAACTAGTGGAGCTCACATCTTCACTGTAATTTGGAAAAAAAATTCCTTTTAACATACTTGGTGCTTAAGAACTATCCCATGAATGAAAGAATAACTTAATGGATGGGCCCACTTCCTGTCCCTGTGCTTTCGGGCTCTTTATATCTAGCAGTTTCAATACTCTCACTCAAACTGAGGCTCAGCCCTTGAGTAAAATGGGTTGTTGCTACTCTGGAAACTTAACGGAGCTTTAACATTAAGGATAGTATATTATATTCGGTTGTGGTGAACTCTGTCTCATCCAATACACTCAGGGAGGGAGACCTATGGATATTCAGCAATTTTTTTTGCAAGCTACATTTGTAGAATGTAATTTAAAAACCACTGAATCAAAGAATCCATGTAGAAACCTGAAAAATTTTCAGCTGCTGCTTTAAGGATAGAGCACTCAAACTCAAATTAAGTCTAAACGTAATCAAAACATTCCTCAATATTTTGCCTATACTTTAACCAAGTCAATCAGATGGGTTTTTGTTTGTTTTTGTTTTGATTTGTTTTCTTTTTCTTTTTCTTTTTCTCTTTCTTTTTCTTTTTCTTTTCTTTTTTTTTTCTACCATGAAATAGGGAGAAAATATGAACTACTGAGTAGGCAAGTTAAAACAGTCCTCCTTTTTCCATGAGATCAAAGATAGGCAGCTGGTAGTGGACAACATCAATGTACTCTCTAAGTTCAGGGTCACCAAGAAGTAAATACAGACAAGATTCCAATATACATCTTTTACATTAGATGATCTTTCAAGTGAAACAGAAAGAGAATTCAGTGTGGGAAGGATGTTCCATGAATTATAGAAGAAATGCTAGTGCAGAGAACATAGGTCAGCAACAGAACACTGGCATGGCATATGCAAGATTCTACGTTCATTCTGAACACTGCTAAAACGAGGAAGATGGGGCAAGAGAACAACCAAGGGGGTGACACCAAGGATACTCCCTCTGGGAGGGGAGGATTTATTTCCTATGTCCTCACTTGTCCAGCATCCCGAAGTGTTTACTTCCATGGCTGGTAGCTCTGCAGGGGACCCTGGTAGCTTACAGATACAGAACAGCCACTAGTCTCTGCCAGCTGCTTCCAGAGAATTCTCTTGAGATTTAATCTGGAAAGGTTTTTCCTAATTTTCCAGATCTGAAAAAGCAGTGTTTCATTGAGTCAACCTCTTTCTTACTCATTCTTTTATCTTTGTACAACAGTCTTCCCTCTCAGTATGAATTTAGCCTCCTTGCAGATCCCCTCCTACCACATCTGATGATGTTCTGTCAGCTTATTTTCACTTGTGTCCTTGGAGTTTGCAGACCAACCCATTATAGGATGGTAGTGCAGAGCCTACAGTACCTGAGAACAGTGAACGTTTGTACACACCGTTGCCTTCAGTGAGAAGTGAACCACTGTGACTACATGAGACACATTTACTTTTTATTCCAGCTGTGATATCACTGTTTGTACTTATCAGTAGATAAAGCATCATTAAGAAAAATAAGGATATTTGTGACAGATTTACAGGATACTTTAGGTAATTACCATATCAGGTAAAGCAAGACAATTCCATAAGTGTAAAGGATAAATTGGGTAGGCATGAAGCCCTCTTTATGGATACAAAATTAGAGGCCCACAGAAGCCATTCATGTTACTCATGCCTTTGTTGAAATTACTCACCACCACACTCATCCACAATTTCTTCTAAAGGAGAAATTACATTAGTTTTATTAAGCTTTTCCAAAGAAAGTTAATAGGATATCAACTAACATTTTACCAAGACAGCATAAATTCATACCAAATGAAGAACATATTACCAGAAGAAATCTGGTAACTATCCAAATCTTCTGGAGACATGTCTATAAAGGTTTAAAATGCCGTGTGCTTTCTAAAAAACAGGTTCTTCTCTTTTGCTCTCTTCACTTTCAAGTTTAAACTTCTTACATGAGGGATTTATTGAGGGATTCTTTGACCAGAAGATACAGATTACTAAAACCTATTAATTGAGTTTTAGTGCCTAGATTTTAAGATATATTTAAAATATTGCAAGTCACCCTATAGGTGGAACAACAATATGAACTAATCAAAACCCTCAGAGCTCGTGTTTCTAGCTGCATATGTATTAGAAAATGGCCTAGTCGGCCATTATTGGGAAGAGAGGCCCCTTGGTCTAGCAAGACCAAGTACAGGGGAATGCCAGGGCAAAGAAGTGTGAGTGGTTGGGTAGGGGAGCAGGGCAGGGGGAAGGGTATAGGGGACTTTGGGGCTAGCATTTGAAATGTAAATGAAAAAAATATATAATAAAAATATTAAAAAAATAAAATATTGCAAGTCATATTTTCTTTCTCAATTTCTCTAAAACATCCCATAATATATCATCAGTGGTGAGATTGAATGATCCTGCCAACCTGGACTTTCTCATATCATGTCACAAAACTGAACAGAGAGTGGAAACTTTACCTATGGAATGAACAAGTCCTGATCTGAGCATAGCACCACTCTTACTATTCTACTAAAACTTATTTTGTGAAAAATAATTTGCTTTTCTCACAGACAGCACAATCTGGATAGCAAATGATTTTGTTTGCCAAGTTTAACTGAGTTTCCAAACGTTTATGGAAATCCATAGAAATTTGCCTACCTTTTGCTAGTCTCTCTTATGTGTCTCTCGTTTGTTTGAAGACTCTCTAATGCATATCCTCTCTTAGCACATGCCCTACATGTCCCACTAACCAGTTATATCATGCCTCTGACCTTCCTACTTTGCATAACTGTCAAATTGAAATGTAGACCACATTGGTTAAATTACTCACTCATGGTTAAAGGTAAGAGTCTAATCTTCTCTTATCATTCTTAGAAAAGAATGTTAATTCCTAGTAATTGGTTAGTTTGTAATTGTTATTATTTTTAATTTAAAAATACAGAACTGTGGAGATGGTTTAGTGTACACTCTTGCAGAGGAACCTAACCTGGATCCATGTAATGGCCCAGAACTGTCTGTAATTCCATTTCCTGGGAACCCAATGCCTCTTCTGGCCTCTGGGAACTCCTACAAATGTGGTACACATAAACCTATACAGACACACAGACTCATAATAAATAAATAAATAAATAAATAAATAAATAAATCTTTAAAAACTTAGGGCACAGTAACAGTAGATTCTGGCAAACTGAATCAGCAGCAAGAGTCTGTCTAACTCAGATGTTACATTCAGTTGGATACTGATATTGATATGGCTAAACAACATGTCCTAGTCATAGACTCCTATATTGGAATATCTACAGTCACAGTCTGCAAAGGAAGATTTGTTATAAGAAAAATACTTTATTCTATATTTATGTGTGCCCTGTTCTTACCCTTTACTCTCTAGGCTTTTATTTATAAACATGTGGCTACTCTGAAATGATTATTGGGAATGGCATAGTCATCAGATGTGTAAACACCTTTGCTAGATAATTTGATCCCTGTTTTTTGATTTACTGGATTGTGAGAGATAAGACTTATATTTTCCAGGCAATATTTCCAAAGAAATTGTTCACCTATGCTGGTATGCTGAGTATGAATATTTTTCCTGTTATAGAGATTTTCACCCTGTGGTGACTATCAATTCGTTCACAATTCATCATGAGACATACCTATCCCGAAAGATACATGTGAAACATTATGAACATAAAGAATAAATTTTACAATTCTATTCCAAGAAAACAAAGAAAATTTGAAAATGTAGGACCAGTTTCTTCAAGACTAACACTAAGACACAGAAAATGTTTGCAAAACATATCTGTATAAAATAAGCAAATTTCTATAAACTTTTTTGAGTAAGCCAAAATTAATAAACTAGCACTAAATCTACCAATAAGGTGAGATATTTTTGAAATTACATGATTTAAGAAGAAGGAGGGGGAAACCTCTGAAACAAACAAAACTAAGAAAGCTTAGAACATATTGAAGACTAGTACAGCATATGGACAAAGTGTATGTGTCTAAAGTAAATATAATACTGCCTTGAAAATGCAAGCACATACCCACGTATGTATGAAACAATCCTCATAATAAAGAAGTGATATTACATGGAAGGAAAAAAATCAATTAATAATGTGGAATTCAAGGTTCACACCATCATGAAATAGGTAAGTCATTTAAGCAAAAATGAAAAATATTTAACATACAATGAGATATACTGGGAGAATTCATTTATAATTCTAGTGAAGCAAAATTATAAAACAAATCACAAGACTTAAAAAGAAATTGATAGATTCAACTACATGCAATAAAGTCTCAAAGTGAAAGAAAAAAAGAAAAAAGAAAGAAAAAAAGAAAACTCTATGAGAAAAAAGTGTTTGAATTCATCCCATAAAGAAAAGAAAAAGAATGTTCCTGGTCTGTGAGTAGTGGATGTCTGCAGAGGAAGAGGTACAGGCTTAATGATGCTTGGTTTGCTGTGATAAGCACTATGGCCTAAACCAACTGAGGAGTAAAAGATTATTTTACTTTACATCTCACAATCCATTGTGAAAGAAAATCAGAGCAGGAATCGGGTAGCAGTAACTGAAGAGACTGTGGAGAAACATTACTCATTGGCCTGTTCCCCATGGCTTCCTAGGTCTGCCTCCTTATACAACTCAGAACCACCTTCCCAGGCCCCAAATGGCTGGGCCTTGCTACATCAATCGCTAAACAAGAAAATGTCCCATAAACCTGCCCATAGGCCAAGCTGATGGAGACATCTTCTCAGTTGAGTTTCCCTCTTTACAGTTGACTCTGGGTTGTGTCAAGGAAAAAAAACAAACCACCAACTTCATGTGGAGTGAATGTGATGTTGGACAAAGACACTCCATGCTTACTAAGAAAACTAAGCAAAGTCAAATATACGTATTTTAGCAATTGTATATAATTCACCAATATATGCAGAATCTAACATTTCAACTCCTCAGGTCTTGGAGATCCTGACTACAGTTAATAACATTCACCAGACAAAATTCCAGTTTTAGAAATCTACCTTAGAAATTACCTGACATTAATTGAATCCGCAAAACCAATTTGCCCATAAGCTACTGTTCCTATTTGTACACATCTCATAAAATGTGTATACACGTCTCATATAATGTTGCTCATGGTAATACTGATTGAAGTAGAAAATATTGTCAATAACCTAAATCTTCATCATTAAATCGTGTTCAGAAAAGAAATTGCAGTTAAGCAAAAAACTCTTTATCTTAACATAGCAGGCAGTTCTAAGAAATACTGCAAAGTAACAAAGAAAGAAAGGAAAAGAGAACAAGCTATGAACTAGCAAGTGGGGTGAGTTTCCATAAAGAATGAGTCACAAACCAGCACATACGAGGAAGTTTTCTAAAGGAGTTACAAATTAGTATATTCAGAAGCTTCATAAAAGGCTGGATAAAAAGCAGCACCTGAAGGACAGATACAAATAATTTGTGCAAAGGGCATTTATAGGTGTTTAAAGAAGGGAAGAGAGAGTGACAAGTGCTGTGGGAGGACTGGGTGGGGGGCACTTTATGATTCACCAAGCAGTTTTGGAAAGGAACACCAGGTGTGACCCGTGGTATCAGTTAATTTTGTCCATCCCAGGGCTGAGAATTCCACTCTGCTGTGAACTCAACCCAAGGTTTATGATATTTCAACAAGAAGGTCTATTAAATGCACTGATTTTAAGCTTCCATATCGTCATTATTTGATTGCAAAACATAGGCATCCAATTTTCAAAGTTACTAGTTTTAAATTTATGCTATTTTATAAAATAGGAATAAGTGTTATGACAAAGACACACTATGTGGTCATTTACTAATCTGCCATTTGTGGCCGTTGTTCCAACTTTTGTAGTCACTTAGAAGACAAGACAGATCCTTTATTATGGCTTCTGACAGCTCCATTGCTTCCCTGCCTACTTCCCACATGTTGCTTCACTTCCCTCATAAATACTGCCAAATTGTACCTTTAAGCCTTTCTCTGCTCTGTCAACATTTTATATTGTAACCTCTCCTGGTCAAAGGCCTTTCACTGCTATTTCAAGGATACAATTTTAACATAACAGGACAATTATTGGGTCTCTGGTTCCATTTCTAAGTCTACTCTAAAGATATGTTTGGGATATAACAAAAGCCTTGTATCTTAGTGGCTAGCTTTATAAATGCAACATACAGTCTATGAAAGGGATCCTACACTTCATATTATATAGCTTATATAATAATATCTCTATTAAATTTATATCTTTAAAAATATTGTATTTTAGCAAATACTGATAGATTTCTTTAGAGTTTTTTGCATTTAGTGTGTGTGTGTGTGTGTGTGTGTGTGTGTGTGTGATTGGAGCAGGCACATGTGTGAAGCTGTGAAAGTCAGAGGGATTCTGTTCTCTTCTACTGCGTGCATTCTAAGGTTAAAACTGTGATCACTAGGCTTGGCAGCAAACACCTCTGCCCACTGAGCCCTCTTGACAGCCTCCAGTGACAGCTTACATATGATGAGAATAGAGATGAGGGTAACTCAAGTTCAGGTCCCACTTCTGTGATTGTCTCTACAGAGACCCAACATAATATGAGGTAACAATAGAAGTGATTTGAGCACCTTTATTCAGACAATACAGGAACAGCATATGGATGAATTTACCATGGAAGGAAAGTCTGCAGATTCAAGTAGTCAAAGCCTAACTTTTCTCACTGGTAAGCACATAGGGGCCTTCCCAATCTGTTAGTTGCTGTTTTGTCCTATTGATAGTATCCTTTCCCTTACAGAAACTGCAATTTTTGGAGGTCCTATTTGTCAATTCTTGATCTTAGAGCATAAGCTATTGGTGTTCTGTTCAGGAAAATTTCCCCTGTGACCATGTTCTAGAGGCTCTTCCCCATTTTCTTTTCTATTAGTTTCAGTGTATCTAGTTTTATGTTGAGGTCCTTGATCCACTTGGACTTGAGCTTTGTACAAGGAGATAAGAATGGATTGATTTGCATTCTTTTTAAAAAAAATTTTATTAGATATTTTCTATATTTACACTTCAAATACTATCCTGAAAGTAACCTATACCCTCCTCACCCTACTCCCCTCCCCACCCACTCTCACTTCTTGGCCCTGGTGTTCCCTTGTACTGGGGCATATAAAGTTTGCAAGACCAAGGGGCCTCTCCTCCCAATGATGGCCGACTAGGCCATCTTCTGCTACATATGCAGCTAGAGACACGAGCTCTGGATCACCATTTGTTGAAAATATAGTCTATTTCCCACTGGATAGCGTTAATGCCTTTGTCAAAGATCAAGTGATCATTGGTCTGTGGATTCATTTATGGGTCTTCAATTCTCTTCCATTGATCTACCTGCCTGTCATTGTAGCAATACCATGCAGATTTTATCTCGATTGCTCTGTAGTACAGCTTGACGGCAGGGATTGTGATTCTGCCAGAAGTTCTTTTATTGTTGTGAATAGTTTTCACTCTCCTGGGTTTTTTATTATTCCAGATGAATTTTCAAATTGCTCTTTCTAACTCTAGGAAGAATTGAGTTGGAATTTTGATGAGGATTGCATTGAATCTGTAGATTGATTTCAGCAAGATGGCCATTTTTTACTATATTATTCCTGCCAATCCACCAGCATGCTAGATCTTTCCATCTGATCTTCCATTTCTTTCTTCAGAGACTTGAAGTTCTTATCATAGAGAACTTGCTTAGTTAGAGTCACACCAAGGTATTTTATATTATTTGTGACTATTGTGAAGGATGTTGTTTTCCTAATTTCTTTCTCAGCTTGTTTATCCTTTGAGTAGAGGAAGGCTACTGATTTGTTTGAGTTAATTTTACATCCAGCTACTTTGCTAAAGTTTTTTTTTTTTTCCAGGTTTAGGAGTTCTCTAGTGGAATTTTGGGGGTAACTTAAGTATACTATCATATCATTTGCAAATCGTGATATTTTGACTTCTTCTTTTCCAATTCTTACCTTTGACCTTTTGTTGTCTAATTGCTCTTACTAGGACTTCGAGTACTATATTTAATAGGTAGGGAGAGAATGGGCAGCCTTGTGTTGTCCTTGATATTAGTGGGATTACTTCAAGTTTCTCTCCATTTAGCTTGATGTTGGCTATGGGTTTACTGTATATTGCTTTTCTGTGTTTAGGTATGGCCCTTGAATCCCTGATCTTTCCAAGACTTTATCATGAAGGTGTATTGATTTTTGTCAAATGTTTCTCAGCATCTAATGAAATAATCATGTGGCTTTTTTCTTTGAGTTTGTTTATATAGTGGATTATATTCATGGATATTCATATTGAACCAACCCTGCATCCCCAGGATGAAGCCTACTTGATCATGATGGATGATTGTTTTGATGTGTTCTTGGATTCAGTTTGTGAGAATTTTATTGAGTACTTTTGCATCAATATTAATAAGGGAAAGTGGTCTGAAGTTCTCTTTCTTTGTTAGGTCTTCCTGTGCTTTATGTATCAGAGTGATTATGACTTCATAGCATGAATTGTGTAGTGTCTCTGCTGTTTCTGTTTTGTGGAGTGAATAGAAGAGTATTGGTATTAAGTCTTCTTTGAAGGTCTAATAGAACTTTGCACTAAACCCATCTGGTCTTGTGCTTTTTTTTTTTTTTTTTTGGTGGGGAGACTATTAATGATTGCTTCTATTTCTTCAGGGGTTATGGGACTGTTTAGTTTGTTTATCTGATCCAGACTTAACTTTGATACCTGGTATCTGTCTAGAAAATGGTCCATTTCATCCAGATTTTCTATTTTGCCTGAGCATAGGCTATTGTAGTAGGATCTGATGATTTTTGGATTTCCTCGGTTTCTGCTGTTACATGTCCCTTTTCATTTCTGAATTTGTTGATTTAGATAATGTCTCTGTGCCCTCTTGTTAATTTATCTATCTTGTTGATTTTCTCAACTCTATCTGGTTGATTCTTTGTATTGTTCTTTTTGGTTTCCATTTGGTTGATTTCAGCCCTGAGTTTGAATATTTCCTGCCATCTACTCCTTTGGGGTAAATTTGCTTCTTTTTGTTCTAGAGATTTCAGGTGTGCTGTCAAGCTGCTAGTGTATGCTCTCTCCAGTTTCTTTTTGGATGCACTTAGAGCTATGAGTTGTCCTTTTAGCATTGCTTTCATTGTGTCCCACAAGTTTGTGTATGTTGTGGCTTCATTTTCATTAAATTGAATAAATTTAATTTATTTCTTCATTTCTTTCATGACCAAGTTATCACTGAGTAGAGTGTTGTTCAGCTTCCACGTGAATGTTGACTTTCTACTATTTATATTGTTATTGGAGATCAGTCTTAGTCCTTGGTGATCTGATAGGATGCATGGGATTATTTCACTCTTCTTGTAGCTGTTGAGACCTGTTTTGTGACCGATTATATGGTCAGTTTTGGAGAAAGTACCATAAGGTACTGAGAAGCAAGTATATTTTTTTGTTTTAGGATAAAATATTCTATAGATATCTGTTGAATCCATTTGGTTCATAACTTCTGTTTGTTTCACTGTTTCCATGATCTGTCCATTGGTGAGAGTGGGGTATTGAAGTCTACTACTATTATTGTGTGAGGTGCAATGTGTGCTTTGAGCTTTAGTAAAGTTTCTTTAATGAATGTGGATTCCCTTGCCTCTGGATCTTAGTTGTTCAGAATTGGGAGTTCTTCTTTATAGATTTTTCCTTTGATGAGTATGAAGTATCCTTCCTTATTCTTTTTGATAACTTTAGGTTGAAAGTTGATTTTATTCAAAATTCTCCAGCTTGTTCCTTGGGACCATTTGCTTGGAGAATTGTTTTCCAGCCTTTTACTCTGAGGTAGTATCTGTCTTTGACACTGAGGTGTGTTTCCTGTACACAGCAAAATGTTGGGTTCTGTTTACGTATCCAGTCTGTTAGTCTATATCTGTTTATTGGGGAATTGAGTAAATTAATGTTAACAGATATTAAGGAAAAGTGATTGATGCTTCCTATCATTTTTGTTGTTAGAGGTAGATTTATGTTTGTGTGGCTATCTTCTTTTGGGTTTGTTGAAAGATTACTTTCTTCCTTTTTCTAGAGTGTAGTATCCCTCCTTGTGTTAGAATTTCCATTTATTATCCTTTGAAGGGCAGAATTTGTGGAAAGATATTCTGTAAATTTGTTTTTGTCATGGAATATCTTATGTTGTCCATCTATGGTAATTGAGAGTTTTCCTGGGTATAGTAGCCTGGGATGGCATTTGTGTTCTCTTAGGTCTGTATTCCATCTGTCCAGCATCTGGCTTTCATAGTCTCTGGTGAGAAGTCTGGTGTAATTCTGATAGGTCTGCCTTTATATGTTTCTTGGCTTTTTTTCCTTACTGCTTTTAATATTCCTTCTTTGTTTTATGCATTTGGGATTTTTAGTATTATGTGATGGGAGGAATTTCTTTTCTGATCCAATCTATTTGGAGTTCTGTGGGCTTCTTGTATGTTGATGTGCATCTCTTTCTTTAAGTTAGGGAAATTTTCTTCTATAATTTTGTTGAAAATATTTACTGGCCCTTTAATTTGGAAATCTTCCTTCTCATCTAAACCTATTCTCCTTAGGTTTGGTCTTCTCATTGTGTCCTAGATTTCCAGGGTGTTTTGGGTTAGGACCTTTTTGCATTTTTCATTTTTTTTTTTTTGACTGTTGTGTCAATGTTTTCTATGGAATCTTCTGCACCTGAGATTCTCTCTATCTTTTTATTCTGTTGATGATGCTTGCATCTATGAGTCCTGACCTCTTTCCTAGGTTTTCTAACTCCAGGATTGTCTCACTTTGTGATTTCTTTATTGTTTCTACTTCCATTTTTAGATCCTGGATGGTTTTGTTCAATTCTTTCACCTGTTTGGTTGTGTTTTCCTGTAATTTCGTATGGGATTTTTGGTTTCCTCCTTAAGTGTTTCTACCTGTTTACATGTCATCTTCTGTATTTCTTTAAGGGGGTTATTTATGTCCTTCTTAATGTCCTCTATCAGCATCATGTTATGTGATTTTAAATTCACATCTTGCTTTTCTAGTATGTTGAGGTATCCAGGACTTGCTGTGGTAATAGAACTACGTTCTGATGATGCCAAGTAGCTTTGGTTTCTCTTAGTATGTTTCTTGCACTTGCCTTTTGCCATCTGGCTGCCTTTGATGTTAGTTGGTCTTGCTGTTTCTGTCTGGAGCTTGTCCCTTCTGTGGGCCTGTAAGCCTGTTTCAGCCCTCCTGGGAGATGAGCTCTCCTCTGGCAGGACCTGTGTATAGAGGGCTGTGAAATAGCCCCAGTTCCCATGTGCAGATGGTGACCAGGAGGATCCTGTGTCCTGTGCATTCCCGGCCAGTCCTGATTTGGATAGTTATTGGAGAGAAAATGGCAATCTCACCTCAAAGCCCAGGAGAGAGAGCACTCCTGGGAGATCAGCTCTCTCCTGGTGGGATCTGTGGAACAGCCTTAGCTCCCAGGTGCAGATTCTTCTTCTCTTCAAAAACAGAAATTATAGGAGAATAAGTTTGATAACACTAGTTATTAACTGGGTGGGAGCACTATATCTTGTATCTGCTAAGTTTATTCGTCCTGGAGCTCTCAACACTGTTATATGGCCAAGAACTCTCCCAAGGCTCATTAGAGCAAAAGTACAAAGCAAGGTTAGTCTTTCCAAGACTGATAATTTAAATTACACAGAAAGTGGTAAGTGAAGTCTCCTTTGATTTTGTGGCCCATCTTGGATTATTTTCTTAATGCATTTACTGAATGTGGTCTGCCTCCTCTTTGCAGTTAGTAATCCACATTGCTGTGCTTAATGTGGGCAAGTTAAGAACGATTTGGCTACATTCCATTTTGAAGAGGTGGACATCGCTTTGTTTTGAAGCATATGTTAAGAGCATTGCCATGATCTACAAAGACACCTAGTGGTTTATTCAGGTTTCTTCACGTTTCAGCTTAGAAGATTAATTGCTCTGTAGTCCATGGAGGAAATGCCTAGTGGGTAGGATTGTTATAGGTGTGGCTTAGAGTCTAAAGGTCACCCACTGAGATTTCCAGGCTTTTGTGTTCCAGAAAAAGAATTGGACTTGAGACACATGGACAGTGATAGCAACAAAGACTGTTTTATTTAGGAAAGAGAAGGAATTCAGAAAATGGAAGTGGGCCAAAGAATTGGGAAAAGTTCAATGTTTAAATGCTCTAGGTCTCAAAATCTCAGTCCTTAATAGGTCATTTACTTGCTCTCATTTTCTCTGAAAGCAGAACCAGATCACATAGGGCTTGCTCTGTCTACTCCATATGTTCTTTTGTTACTCAAAGCCTGAGAAGAGAAGAGAAGAGAAGAGAAGAGAAGAGAAGAGAAGAGAAGAGAAGAGAAGAGAAGAGAAGGGCTTTCAGTCTTGCTCTGTTTTTGTTCCTTTTTATTGAAATCTTGGTTTTTGAGATAATTTAATTACATTTCTTCCTTTCTTTCCTCTGATGCACCCTTTCCCACTCTCCTTCAAAATCATAGCTTTTTTTTTTCACTAATTATTATACGTGTGTGTGTGTGTGTGTGTGTGTGTGTGTGTGTGTGTGTATGTGTGTTTATCCTGTTCAGTCTGTATAATACTATTTATTTGTATGTTTTGGGGACTATACCATACCTTTTAAAAATATGTAATTTTGTGCTTTTAAACTTCACTTTTTGTCCAATTACCCTAAAAATTCTCCCACTTTTAGACTCAGCGGGAACTACTAAGGCAAGGGCCATTGGATACAGGGAATAAAACCAAACAGTCATAGTCCTCCTCCATGTGAAAGCTTGCTTAAATGTCTGTTACTTGAATAGTAGAAAGCACGTGATCAAGAGGTTCAAGCATTATTAGGAATTTCCTCTGAAATAAAAACTACAAAGAGAGAGAGAGAAAGAGAGAAACCCATACGAATGATGAATTATAGTGTAATTGCTAGAGTACTACATTTCCTGGAAGCATATTTTTAGTAATATGAGAAAAAGATCACATTTTTACTATCCTTTAACATTTTTATTAATTTTTGACTATTTCACAATCATTTTTATTTATATTTATCTCATTTCTCCTTACTCCTCTAGCTTCATACCCTCCTCCTGTTAAAAAAAATATCCCATTAGCTCCATATTTTGCTACTCATATATTCATAGGTGTGTGTACCCATCCCCTGAAGAATGGTCAGCTTACCAGGGACCACATCCATTAAGACTCTTTCTCCCCAAGAAGCTATCAACTGTCATAGGCACTAGGATAAGGGCAGGGTGCATGACGCCTTTCTTACTCCATGTTGGAACACTGACCGGATTGATCTGGTGCAGGCAACTACAGCCACTGTGAATTTACAAGTACATATGTTCAGAAGAGAACAGGTGATATGAAGCAGAAAGGGAGAATAATTGTAGTTTTAGATTATGTTTCCATAAAGCTTCTAAATGCAAAATAGAATAAAGTAGGTAAGTCCTGTAAAGTCTAAGTTTCTAGTTTTGAGTGTCTGGGTATGGTAACAGAGCACTGGAACAGTCTGTATATGTAGCTGTCCAGCAGCCATGGATGAACTGGATTACCTGAAAGGGGGGCAGGGGCTGGAAATGAAAAAGGAATTGAGTGAGAGAGAAGGATGAAGCCAAGGCAAGAGTTTCTGAACAAGGCTCAAAGTTTAATATTCAGCACTGTATTTATATAGGGAGAGCCCATGGACCCCATCCTTTGTTCCAGCTGGATTATGTTGCAAAGCAAGCTCAGCAGGCAGTCTACTCCTGTAGGAAGTTGCAGGTGCAGCAAGGCAAAAGACTCCACTTGAGTTGCTTAGGTCCAAGTGTGGCAGACACTTAAGGTCTATTTAGCAGCTCAAGGCTGGGGGAAGGGCACATGTATACAAGAAAAAAAAAATGCATGCTTAATATGCAGCCCCAAGCAAAGAGTGTGCAATATTAACAACTGCTTTTTCCTGTCTCTCCTAAATCATCCCACTGCATAGAATATTATTTATGTGACCAATAATTTATTTATCTCTGTGATAGCTTCAACATGATGCCAGTTATAATTTTGAACTTAAATATTATATATGTGACAAAGACTTCTGGGGCAAGTGCAGGTCAAGCCTGCAGCTGT
The DNA here is from genome assembly GCA_902729485.2 of Mus minutoides. NCBI lineage: Eukaryota > Metazoa > Chordata > Mammalia > Rodentia > Muridae > Mus > Mus minutoides. The sequence goes on along the minus strand of CACVCL010019386.1, from coordinate 80,703 downwards.
CAGTCTCAGTGTGACATGCAGGCACCTGGAGGTCTTTCTGTCATCTCTTACTTCATGCTGTGTATATGACCATGTATAAGACTTTATTCTAGGAAGAAGTGACTGCACATCACAGACACGCAACCCATGACAGACAAAAGTAATGACTGAACCACAGTGCAACTTGGTGGAGCACGAGTTTTCCTTGTTACTCATAGTCTATGAGTGAGGGGTTTCTTAAAAGAGCATGAATTGAGCCTGGTGTGGTGGTGCATGCCTTTAATCCCAGCACTCTGGAGGCAGAAGCAGGCAGATTTCTGAGTTCAAGGCCAGCCTGGTCTACAAAGTGAGTTCCAGGACAGCCAGGGCTATACAGAGAAACCCTGTCTTGAAATTAACTCAAAAGAAGTTGTATCCTTGCAAAGCCATCACAAAGACTCATGAAAGCTATGATCCTCAAAGCACTTGCAAGAGGCATAACTACAAGGAAAATCTCCTCTATGTAGCTCAGCTTCCAACAAAAAGCTGTAATAAGCTGAATCTCTTCCTGTTTATCCCAGCAGTTTGATCACTGCTTGAACAGAACCCTTACGATCTTATAGGTTTCAGCTTTTCTGAACATATGACCTTTGTTTTCTTCCTGAAAGAAAAGCCATTATCTTCTTTCCTGTAGGAAATATCTCCAAGTTTCTGAAATAGGATCTACAGTTCATCACTCTCTGATCCAATTTGTATATGAACTTTTTCTACAAATCAACTTTGTTGTGTAAGACTAGGACTTCTCCAAAGCACACTTTGTAAAACCTAACTGATACGTCACCATAGTTAATTGAAACACTGTGACAGATTGAAACAAGATGCAAATAAATGTGATAGATTAAATTTTGATTTGTTTTTTGGCCTTTCAGCATATAGAAACAATCTATGTTCATTGTAAGGCATCTGCATGAACATTAACCTGTTCTCTCTCTTATGTTCTTAGCCAACTTTAGCTATCTACTCTATGTTCTTATTTCTTTCGTTCTTTTATTCCCTCTTTCCAAAACAATGTTTGTTTTTTTTTTCTTCAGAAAACTTATCTAAGCCATCCACACTCCGTTCACATACCTGTCTTTTCAGTGTAGTTCCCATTCCTCTGTCCCAATCATTCACAATGGTGTTTCCTTCCCCATCACATGAGAGACAGGATGGGGAATATATTGCTGGATGAAGAAAAAGGTTAGGCATTGCAAAGCAGGTTTTGTAAGTAATCCCGATTAGGTAGAAATGAAGCAGCAAGAAGGTGATTACTATGAGAAAATTTCAGGCATATATCCAAATCTTATTTTTTATATTAAGCAATTAACACTCAATGTTTTAGTATGTACACCGTAAAAGAATTGAAACCTCTAGAATATAAAAATCATTCAAGGCAACAATGCTTTTGGCTAGCCTAGTGCATGTTATATTGCAAGTACTGAGTTATATTGCAGAACTGAATGAATTCCCATTGCAGTGCTTTGTCATCATCTAAAGTATGATTACAAATAAGGTGGTACATTTGGTCTTAGATTTCCCTGAAGTGGTCACACAACACACATGATGGGTACCCCATAAATGTATGTGGACTTGAATCAGCCCTTCCAGCCCTTCCATCAATTTTTCATATGCTGCCTACAATAAATCTATATTACATACAATCGTTTCTCCGGTGTAAGGTCAACAGAATTGTCTAGCTTCTGTAGAAAGTAAATGTGCCAAAAACAATCTCCCGTTCAAAGTCAGAGATCTCTCAACGTGTGTATCGATGGCTTTAGTATTATTGCTCAGTTATTGTTTGATTGGGGATATTATCAGATATTCTATAATCCTCAAAGGTCCAGAACAGCACTGCTTTCTCTTACTCTGTGGGAAATCAATAAAACTCCAGTTAACAAATCACTCATATATAGCATAGTCTACTAGGAGAATACAGAGCACAGAATAGAGGAGCCATTTTCTTGAATAATATGTGAGGTGTTCTTTCTACAGTTTCTGGAATTCTTTCTTTCTTTCTTTCTTTTTCTTTTTCTTTCTTTCTTTCTTTCTTTCTTTCTTTCTTTCTTTCTTTCTTTTCAACAATTCTTACTTTTATAAATGTGATAGAAGGTCCAGGAGATTCTCTGTTTGGCAGTAACTTTCTCGGAGGGAAGGGAGGGGCATACTAAAGAGCTGTACAGGGAGGCAAAAAAAAAAAAAAAAAAGAAAAGAAGCTAGTCTGAGGTATTCAACACAACATCGTTAAATTTCAGAAGAGACACTCACTCTGTGAAACAGTTGGAAACAAGGCAGCTCTTTTTCATCCTGTCAACAAACTTACCCAAGTAAGGAATATTCTGAGCCAAGAAAAGAATCCAGCTCTGTGAACTCCCTGCGGCACACAGAGAAGGCACTCCTAACGCTCTACAAGACACTTAAGTTGCTTCTACAGGTGGCTGCTCTGTCTGCACATGCAAACATGAGCTAAGTCCCTGGAGCTGCTGTCATTTACCTATAGCTGCTTTTCCAGGAGAGCAGGTGCCTCGCCCATGCCCAACAGCATTGAGTTCAGGGAGTAATCCAGACAAGTCACCTGCACAGCTGGAAACTGAGATTGGGAAAAACTCAGGGAAGTGCTGGAAATGAATTGTGCAGAGAAGTGCTATAGCTAAGTCTGTGTTCCTTACATGATTTCCCCAGACACTCTTTCCTTTAGTACCCCTGTTGAACAATGGGTATGTGTGTCTATATGTGTGTGTTTGAAATGAACACTGTGTTCCTGAAACTCTCCTGGAACTCTATGCTCATCTCAGGGTATTATTAGACCAAACTCACAACTGTAACATGAAATTCTAACTTGGTGAACCCCAAGTGCAAGTCTCTGATGGTTTTGCCACCTTTGTCAGAAAGCTGGGCATGAAAGGTATGAAATTTTTTAATCTTATTTAAAGATCCAACATGCCTGCCATGGACCCACACATCTGTCCTATACCCTAATACAACTCCCTGCAACACTAAATGTACCCTAACACTCTAAGCTTGGATCAAGACACATATCCTGCGTTGGTACTAGTCCCTTCTATCAACCTGACTTGATTCTACCTAAGCCATTTTCAACCTCTAAGCCAAATCCACCTGCACATCTTTTCTGTCCAACCTGTTTCATTCATATCAGATACAGAACTAACAAATGAAGCTCATATGCCTACATTTTATAAAAATACCCACGGGAGGAGATACAGAGACAAAATGTGGAGCAGAGACAAAGTGTGAAGGAAAGACTGCTCCACTTAGGGATCCATCCCATATATAGTCACTAAACCCAGACACTATTGTGAATGCCAAAAAGTGCTTGCTGACAAGTGCCTGATATAACTGACTGACATATTCAGAGGTGGATGCTCTCAGCCAACCATTGGCCTAAGCACAAGGTCCCCAATTGGGGAGATAGAGAATGGACCCAAGGGGCCGAAGGGGTTTGGAGCCCCATGGGAGGAACAACAATATGAACCAACCAGTATCCCCAGAGCTTGCAAGGACTAAGCCATCAACCAAAGAATACACATGGAAGGGCCCATGGTTCCAGGTACATATGTAGCAAAGGATGGCCTTGTTGGACATCAATGGGAGGAGAGGCCCTTGGTCCTGAAAAGGCTGGATGCCGCAGTGTAGGGAAATGCCAGGACAGGGAAGCAGGAGTGAGTGGGTTGGTGAGCAGGGGAAGGGGAGATGAGATAGGGGGCTTTCAGAGGAGAGACGAGGAAAGGGGATAATATTTGAAATGTAAATAAAGAAAATATCTAATTAAAAAACAACAGAGGCACAAAGTCTCATAAGCTGTGTAAAAATAAAAATCTAAAATAAAAATGCATAAACAATATGAAAGATCGACGTAGTTATCATTTCTCCTCCAAAATGGAGCACCACTTCAGAGATGTCTTAAAATGAGGATTTCCTAAATTAATAACAGAAAGCAGAGTTTAAAGTAATAACCACAAATTTCATCAAAAATACAAGGTGTTTAAAGAAGACAAAAAAAAACAAACAGTTCAATGAAACTAAGAAAAAGAGCTTAAGGAGAGTAAACGTCTAAGTGATGAACAGGAAAACACAAACATTTGGCTGATGAAGGCAATCCAGGACTTTAGGAGAGAGAGATAGGTACATTGAAGATTACCCAAGCTAAAATGAAGATGGAAGTAAAAAATACAATAACTGAGTTAGAAGACACAAAAGAAAGCCTTACAAGTAGAATGAATCAAGTGATGATGGAATATCACAACTCAAAAATACAGTAGAGGATCGAGGCCAAATAAGCAAAAACCACGAAGATTTTAAAAAGAAAAACCACAAGTTATACATAAAGGAAACCCCAATATAATTAAGGGTGAATTCTCAGTGGAAACTTTGAAAGGCAGAAGAGCCTAGAACAATGAATTCTATGCCCTGAAAGACCATGAGGACCAACCTAGACTAATATGCTCAGCAAAAATATTTCTGGGCTAATATCTGCTTATCAGTGAGTGCATATTAAGTGACTTCTTTTGTGATTGGGTTACCTCACTCAGGATGATATCCTCCAAATACATCCATTTGCTCAAGAATTTCATAAATTCATTGTTTTTAATAGCTGAGTAGTACTCCATTGTGTTAATGTACCACATTTTTTGTATCCATTCCTCTGTTGAGGGATAATAGCCCAGAAACCTAGAATACCCAAGATACAATTTCCAAAACACAAGAAAATCAAGAAAGACCAACGCGTGGATACTTCATTCCTCCCTATAATAGGGATTAAAATATACATGGAAGGAGGTGCAGAGACAAAGTTTGGAGCTAAAATGAAAGGATGGACCATCCAGAGAGTGCCCCACCCGGGTGCTCCATCACATAATCAGCCACCAAATGCAGACAGTACTGCATACACCAGCAGGATATTGCTGAAAGGACCCTGATATAGCTGTCTCCTGTGAGGCTTTGACGGTCCCTGACAAATACAGAAGTGGATGCTCACAATCATCTATAGGGCAGAACACAGGGTCCTCAATGTAGGAGCTAGAGAGAGTACCCAAGAGCTGTAGGGGTCTGCAACCTTATGGATGGAACAACAATATGAACTAATCAGAACCCCCAGAGCTCATGTCTCTAGCTGCATATGTATTAGAAGATGGCCATTATTGGGGAAGAAAGGCCCTTGGTCTAACAATGTTTATATGTCCCAGTACAGGGCAATGCCAGGGCCAAGTAGTGGGAGTGGGTGGGTAGGGGAGCAGGGTGAGGGGGAGGGTATAGGGGACTTATGGGATAACACTTGAAATGTAAATGAAGAAATTCTCTAATAATAAATAAATAAATAAATAAATAAGAAAAAAGAGAAAGAGAATAAGGGAGAGAACATGGGGGAGGGTTGGAGGAACAAAAGGAAAATGATGTAATTATATTATAATCACAAAAAGTAAAACATTTTAAACTATGAAAAAAATATTTCTAAAATTTGAAGAAAGACAGGTATCTATAAAATATTCAACCAAAACCAAAACCCCAAAGATCATGCATTCTACTCAGCAACACATGGATGCTAAAATAGACCACATCATGGGACATAAAGGAAATCTTTACAAATTCAAAATAATTCCCTGTATTGACGACACTGCAATCTAACTTAAAATTGACAGCAAACACATCTCTAGTAAATACACAAACTCAGAAAAATGAAACAACTCATTACTGATTAATGACAATAAAAACACAACACAGAAAAATCTCTGGGACCAATTGGAAGAAGTGTGGTGAGGGAAATTTATAACCCCCAAAACCTAAAATATCAGAAAGAGCACAAAAAAATGACTTAATGGTACAACAAAAACTGTTGAATAACAAGACCAAACCAAATAGAAACCAAGTGGTTTGAAAATAATTTCAATAATGAGAACAGAAATTAATAAAACAGAAACAAAGAAAACCATAAAAAGAATCAATGGATCTATGCACTTGTTCATTAAGAAGACAAACAAGATTGACAGACTCTTGGCCTAAGTAACCAAAGAGAAAAAAGAAAAGAAACCAAGTTAACAGAATCATCAGTGAAGAGGGAAACATTACAACAACAACAACAACAACAACAACAACAACAACAAATGGAATATCATAAGTAAGAGAATGTTTCAAAAACCTGTAGTCCATAAAATTGGAAAACCCGAAAGAAAGAAGTGAATTTCTAGATTCAGTCTGACCACCAAAAGTAAAGCAAGATGTCAACAACCTAAGCACACCCATATCAAATAATGAGGTCAGAATATTAATTAAAAAAATAAATAACCTTCCAGGAACAACAACAACAAAAAGCCTAGGGTCTGAAGAATTCACAGCAGAATTCCAAAACCATACTCTGGAGAAAAAAAAAAAGAGTATCTTCAATAAATGATATTATGAAAATTAAATGTAGAAATAGCACATTAGGTAATATCTATCACTTTGCATAAAAACTAACTCTAAATAGATCAATGTCTTAAACATAAAATCCGAAACACCCAAAACCAGGCAGTACCCTACATGATGTAGACGTAGGAAAGGATTTTCAGGATCAGACTCCATTTGCCCCAGACTGAGTGCTAATGACTGACAAGTAGAATTTCATAGAAGTAAAGTGTTCTACACAGCCAAAGAAATAATGAATCTGGGAGGGAGAAATGCCACAGAATGAAAGGAAATGTTTGTCAGTCATACATCTGACAGAGTATAAATATACAGAATATATAAACAATTATAAAACCAGAGTCAAACAAACACCCCAAAACATCAACAAATGACCAATTCAAAGAATTGGCCTGGGACATGAAGACATAATTTTCAAAAGAAAAAAAAATCACTAAAATATTAGCTCAAATGTTCATCATTCCTCACGATTAAAGAAATGCAGCTCAAAATAACTTTGAAACTTCATCATCTCTCAGTCACAATGGCAAAGATCAACAACAGTGGATAACCAATTATTTTGGATGAGATGTGGAGAAAAGAGAACCCTTATCCTTTGTGGTGGGATTGTAAACTTGTCCAGCTTCTCTAGAAATTAGTGGGGTGAATTCTCTCTCTCTCACACACACAAAATCTACTGTATGACTCAATTTTACCACTCCTTGGGATTTACCCAAAGGATGCTACAAAGTCTTTTGCAGATATCTGTTTGATCATATTTATCATTTAATAAATATTGCTGTTCTATTCACAATATCTAGTAAATGTAAACAACTTAAATGGTATTAAAGTGAAGAATGGATAATGATATAGTACATATGTACTATAAGTACTGCTTGTTTATAAAGATAAAAGAAATCACGAATATTTCAGGCAAATGGATGCAACTATAAAAGATTATGGTTAGCCAGGCGTGGTGGCACACACCTTTAATCCCAGCACTTGGAAAGCAGAGGCAGGCGAATTTCTGAGTTCGAGGCCAGCCTGGTCTACACAGTGAGTTCCAGGACAGCCAGGACTACACAGAGAAACCCTGTCTCGAAAAACAAAACAAAACAAAAAAAGAGTATGGTTAGTGAGATAATCCTAGACCCAGAAAGACAAGCATCACATGTTCTCTCTTTCATTTGAGGCACCTAGTTCCATATCTTCATGTGTGAGACCATCTCCTGGAGTAACTACAGAAACCAGCAAAATTAAAAGAGAGCATTTCCAGGCAGTGAAAAAGTGAAGAGGAGAAAAGCAGAGTACAAGTGATCTTATTAGGAAAATGTGGAAAACAGAGAAATCTCCAATTAGAGGGACAAATAAATACATAAGAAAAAGGGACAAAAGTAACATAATAGGATTTCTGAAGAAGACATAAGGACACATACTGACTAAACATGATCTGAAAAAAAAAAAAAAAAAAGACAACAGTAAACATGCCAAAGTGGATGGTGAAAATCCCCTGAGGTTTCAACCCTACAAAAGAAGCAACAGGCAACCAAGAAACGATAAGGGCTGGAGAAAGAGGGGAGAGAAAGATGGTACTGGTCATCCATTACCCAATAATCAGTTCTCAAAATATGCATACAAGTAACATTATAAAGACTGAGCAGCTTGTATATATATATTTAGAAATATCTATGTGTTTTTCATTTTGCATGTATTAGTGTGTGTGTGTGTGTGTGTGTGTGTGTGCAACAATTATGAAACACGTAGTAAAGAATTTGAAAGCAAGCAGAGAGAGGTATATGGAAGGGTTAGGTGGAAGACACCGAATAGTTAGGAAATTATTTAATTATATTATGTCCAAAAATGAAAGAAATAATAATATTTTTAAAAGAACAGAATGCCATATTTAACTACTAAAGTACCAATAATTTTTTTAAGCATAAATGATGCAACATAACAAAGTACAAAGATTACTAGGGTTGATTAAAGTCTAAATATAATGAAATCATAAATATTCTTCAAAAAAAAAAAACTAACAAAAGCAACAGAGCAAGAAAATTATGACAGTCCAGGAAGAAGAGTATATAGTAAAGAGACCATCAAATTAATAGAAACATTATAAAAGCTGTTTAAAATATGCTAATTATGTGAAGCTAAAAATGACAGAACTGAAAGCAGGAATGAACAAATCCATAGGACAAAACTTTGCTCCCAGCAATTGTCAGAAGGATGAGGTAGAAGATAAACGTAGTACGTAAAGAAGTTAAAATATTGGACCATAACAAAATGAAATAATTTGTTTTATAATGATTCCTGTGAAGGGGGAAAAAAGATAAATTGTGGATTGATAAAGATATTTGCATAAATTCAGCAAAAGTAAGTTAAAGGCTGAGCAAACAGAGAGGGTAGATGTATGTGGTAAGCAGGTGTTCTGTGTCCTGTGCAAAGAGCAGGCCCATGACTTAATGAAGGATGGCCCTTCATGACAAATGCCCTTTCAAATAAAAGACCTTAGTTCTTTAATTTTGTTTAGCTTTTTGTCGTGGTTAAGTACCTGACAGGGCTATTTAAAAGAAGAAAAGTCTCATTTTGAATTATATTTTCAGTCGGGCACGTCGGAGAAGTGTGATAGAGCAGAAAACTCACTGCATGGTGCACAAAGCTACCTGCCACTTTGTTCCACCTTGGATAGAATAAGCCACATTCAAGCCACATTATTCTCTAGAAATATCCACACAGACACAACCAGAGGTGTTTGCTACCAAAATCATACATTCTTCTCAACCCAATCTGGTTGACTAGGAAGATTATCCATCACAGCAACTGGCATGACATTTATGGATCAAATGTGAACACTCTTGTGAGCAGTTTTTACCAATTTTGGGGTGCCAAGGGTAGAGGATTTGAAGTTGAAAGGATGTCATTTGCCTTAAGCTTATACAGCTCTGGGTGAGAGGGATCAAAAGCTTAGCTGAATGAGATTTTCCTCAGTTTTTGTCTTAAAAATAATTAAGGTATCCAATGGTACCTAGCTTCTGTAGATAGAGGGGTCCTCAGTTGCACTTAGGACTGAATGACTAAGGTCATTTTTGTCTGGAAGAAGATTGTGTCTTGTTTTCTCAGAGAGATGCTCAGCATCCAAGGTGTTTAATTTCATTCTGTCTGGCTTTGTTTTTTCCAGTGTTCTCAAAGTGCTTACATATGTTCTAAGCATAATGAGATACTGATGACTAGGAAAGAAGCAATAGAGGCCTTCCAGAAAGAGCCTGGGGTGGATCTTCATTTTGTGTCTTTTTGACTCTATTTGCAATAAGTATAATTACCCCCTTTTAGTTGGCTTTGCTCCCTTCAATCTTGTGATTCATGGAAAGGTCATGTTCTTTCTTTCTTTCTTTCTTTCTTTCTTTCTTTCTTTCTTTCTTTCTTTCTTTCTTTCTTTCATTTATTTATAGACAGGGTTTCTCTGTATAGCCCTGGCTGTCCTGGAACTCACTTTGTAGACCAGGCTGGCCTTGAACTCATAAATCCTCCTGCCTCTGCCTCCTGAGTGCTGGGATTAAAGGTGTGCGCCACTACGCCTGGCGGTCATGTGCTTTCTTATTGGCTATTTTATTTTTTTATATTTCAAATGTTATCCCTCTTCCTGGTTTCCCCTCTGCAACCCCTCTATCCCCTTCTCACTCCCAAACTGGTTCTATGAGTATGTTCCCCCACCTGCCCACCAACCCACTCCTATCTCACTGCCCTGCATTCCCCTATGGTCCATCCTGCCCATTGATGCCAGATAAGGCAATCTTCTGCTACTTGTGCAGCTGGAGCCATGGGTCCCTCCATGCATACATACTCTTTGGTTGGTGATTTAGTCCCTGGGAGCTCTGGGTGTGTGTGTGTGTGTCTGGCTGGTTGATATTGTTTTTCCTGTGGAGTTGCAAACCCCTTCCGCTCCTTCAGTCCTTCTTCCCCTAACGCCTCCATTGGAGTCCCTGTGCTCAGTCCTATGGCTGGCTGCAAGCATTCGCATCTGTATTGGTCAGGCTCTGGCAGAGCATCTCAAGAGACAACTATATCAGGCTCCTGTCAGCAAGCACTTCTTGGCATCAGCAATAGTGTCCGGGTTTGGTGTCTGCATATGGGATGAATCTCTAGGTGGAGCAGTCTCTGGATGGCTTTTTCTTCAATCTCTGCTCCACTCTTTGTCCCTGCATTTCCTTTAGACAGGAGCAATTCTGGGTTAATATTTTTGAGATGGGTGGGTAGCCCCATTCCTCAACCAGGGGCCATGCCTAACCTCTGGTTATGGTCTCTTCAGTTTCTATCTCCCCTTTTTTTGGGTATTTCAGCTAATGTTATCCTTGAGTACCTCTTGCTTCCCTGGCATCTGGGACTTTCTAGTGGCTACCCCCAGTTCTTTATCCCCAACTGCTACACACCTCCATTCAATTTCCTGACCCTCTGTACTCCCCCAACCACTAACACCCCCCCCACCCATCTCCTGTCTCTTCCCATACCTCAACCTGCCCTTTTTCCTCCCCTACCCTCCTCTCTCCCTCCTAGGTGCCTCCCTCCCTCTACCTCCCATGATTGTTTTGCTCCTCCTTCTAAGTAGGACTGAAGCACCCACACTTTGGTCTTCCTTCTTCTTGAGCTTCATATGGTCTGTGAGTTGTATCATGGGTATTCTGAGCTTTCTTCCTCATACCCACTTATCAGTGAGTACAAACCATGTATGTTCTTTTGTGACTTGGTTACCTCACTCGGGATGATATTGTCTAGTTCCATTCACTTGCCTGAGAATTTCAAGTCATTGTTTTTCATAGCTGAATCTTTATTGTGTAAATGAACCACATTTTCTATATCCATTCCTCTGTTGAGGGATATCTGGGTTACTTCCAGCTTCTGGGCCACACCCAATTAGGGCACTGGATTCCATTACAGATGGTTGTGAGCTACCATGAGGTTGCTGGGAATTGAACTCAGGACCACTAGAAGAGCAGCCATTGCTCCAGTGCTCTTAACCACTGAACTATCTCTCCAGCCTGTATTTAAAAAAAATAAACAACCAACAAAACAAAACAAAACAAAACAAAACCAACAGGTCATTTAGAAACAAAGCTATACCAGAAGCAGTGCTGTGCCACCTCTCATATTTTATGCACAGTACTAAGGGAATCCAGGATAAGGCCACCACACCTTGGGAGCTAAATTTAGAAGGAGCCTTTACTCACAATGAACCCGGCCTCCAGGCCTGTGACACTTCTTTAGTTGACTCAGTGAGGGAGGAGCCTGGAGCCTGGAGCCTGGAGCCTGGAGCCTGCCTTACCCTTGCCTCTATGCTCACTAAGGCTATTCCCAAAACACTGACTACCATCTAAACACACACCATAGTTGAAGCCCAACTTTACTTTTGTTTTGTTTTGTTTTACTTTATTTCATATCTTCCAGCTGTTTTGACAAACTCCTAGCACTGGAATTTTATATGACAATTTGCATAGAGAATCTTTTATGTAGGTAATTTAGCTCTTAACAAAAGTAAGTTTGCCATTGGAATTGCAGCCATACTGGATTGTGAATGGCAATTGTCTTTTAAAGTATTTCCAGTAAATTTATAAAAGTTAACGTTTGAATATCACAGACTTCTTCCTAATGGCTTTAAGATTGTAACAGGATCCCAAGTACCAACTAATCAGACTGCCTCCACCTTCTTCTTAAAGTCAAAGGAAAGAGAACTATTGTCTAGACCCCAGCTTCCCAGAGCTACACCTCAATTTTTATGCTGATTGTTTTTAACTTTGAGGAGAATAGAGTGATAGGAATGGAACTGGGAAGGAGATGTCTTTGTCTAATGGGCTAATAGAANCATGTTTGCCAGGGATTGGTATGTTTTCCCCCGAGACCGCTATATCCGGGCCCTTTCAGCACCATCTTGCTGGCATATGATATAGTGTCTATGTTTGGTGACTGATTGTGGGATGGATCCCTGGCAGCCGCAGTCGTTGGGACCATCCTTTGGATTGAGCTGCACAAATGCTCCCTTTAACTCTTTCAATGTGTGCTTTTGAACCACATTTTCTATATCCATTCCTCTGTTGAGGGATATCTGGGTTACTTCCAGCTTCTGGGCCACACCCAATTAGGGCACTGGATTCCATTACAGATGGTTGTGAGCTACCATGAGGTTGCTGGGAATTGAACTCAGGACCACTAGAAGAGCAGCCATTGCTCCAGTGCTCTTAACCACTGAGCTATCTCTCCAGCCTGTATTTAAAAAAAATAAACAACCAACAAAACAAAACAAAACAAAACCAACAGGTCATTTAGAAACAAAGCTATACCAGAAGCAGTGCTGTGCCACCTCTCATATTTTATGCACAGTACTAAGGGAATCCAGGATAAGGCCACCACACCTTGGGAGCTAAATTTAGAAGGAGCCTTTACTCACAATGAACCCGGCCTCCAGGCCTGTGACACTTCTTTAGTTGACTCAGTGAGGGAGGAGCCTGGAGCCTGGAGCCTGGAGCCTGGAGCCTGCCTTACCCTTGCCTCTATGCTCACTAAGGCTATTCCCAAAACACTGACTACCATCTAAACACACACCATAGTTGAAGCCCAACTTTACTTTTGTTTTGTTTTGTTTTACTTTATTTCATATCTTCCAGCTGTTTTGACAAACTCCTAGCACTGGAATTTTATATGACAATTTGCATAGAGAATCTTTTATGTAGGTAATTTAGCTCTTAACAAAAGTAAGTTTGCCATTGGAATTGCAGCCATACTGGATTGTGAATGGCAATCGTCTTTTAAAGTATTTCCAGTAAATTTATAAAAGTTAACGTTTGAATATCACAGACTTCTTCCTAATGGCTTTAAGATCGTAACAGGATCCCAAGTACCAACTAATCAGACTGCCTCCACCTTCTTCTTAAAGTCAAAGGAAAGAGAACTATTGTCTAGACCCCAGCTTCCCAGAGCTACACCTCAATTTTTATGCTGATTGTTTTTAACTTTGAGGAGAATAGAGTGATAGGAATGGAACTGGGAAGGAGATGTCTTTGTCTAATGGGCTAATAGAATATTTGTCTTACATAACCCAAGAGATGCACACTCATTTCTTTTTTCACTGTTTTCAAAAAATTCTTCCTGTTTTTCTTCCAGAGGACCTCATTCTGCTTCCCTTATCACACCTTCCCTTTCTTCTGGAATCATTTATAAGATGCCATCCAATTTCAGCTTGGCCAATATTTCTTGCCAGCTTAAGCTAACAAGCGGGAATGTTTGAGGAAATTGTCCAGTCTTTTTTCCTTTGCCCATTTCCCCCTTTGGGTGCACATGTGTGACTCAACTGAACAATATATACTGAGTGAAAAAAAGGAAGTAAAAAGAGAACAAACATGACTGCTCCTAGGTATGGTGGAGGAGAACGTTTATTATAGATATATGGGAGAGAAGAAACAGAGGCAGGGACATCTGGGAGAGTCCAGAGATAACATGACCCTGAGCTATGTGAGAAGATGGAAGAGAGGAAGGGAAAGATGAGAGAGGGACTGAGGGCAGCAGCCAGGAAGCCAAAGGTACAAAAGGGGTGGGTAACCAAAATGGCTTGATCATATAAGGGCAGCCATGGAAGGGCAGCTCAACCCTTAGGCTGGAGAAGTTTAGGATAGGGGTGGGGTGTGCCAGCCCAGAGGGTTCTATAGCAGATAGGGACTCAGAATGCAGGGGAAACCTGGTAGCCAGAATCTACTTTGGTGTGTTAAATAGGCACCTCGTCCATCTGTCCCAGGTTTGACACCAAGCATAAGCAATACTGATTCTATAGTTTTCTATTATTGAATAATAATAAGGAATAAACAAGAATCATAATGATTCCTAAAAACCAAAAGAGGTTGGATATGGTATTGCACACTTGTAATCATAAAACATATGAGACTAAGAAAAGAGGATTATTATGAAATCAAGACCACTCTGGTGCTACATATTAAGTACCAGGCCAGACAGGGCTAAGAGCAAAAAGACCTTGTAAGAACACTCCCCCTGCTCCCTGACACACACACACACATACACACACAAAGGTTCTTCTTTCTCCATACCCTCATGTGCATTAATAATCAATTGTTTTCTTGGTGATAGCCATTCTGACTGAGGTGACATGGAATCTCAGTATAGTTGCTAGGAAAACAGTGATGGAAAATTACTTCACTGTAATATAAGGATTTGATTGACCTGGGAGGGATCATAGTAGAATTGACTACAAAATAATCAGAAATATTATTGTGGCATAACAGAGATGACTAACTTAGGAGGGAAAGATTATTTTGGCTTATGGAATTACAAGTCAAAATATGTCCTTAACTAATATTTGTAAAAATCCTGAATTAAAGAAACTTGAATTTCTTTATCACTTTGCTCTGTTCCTTTGTGTCTGTGGTAGCATAATTCATCATAGTGAGGAAAAGGAGCAAAGGAAATCTACTTGAACACAGAAACTGGGAAGCAGAGAGGGAGAGAGAGTAGCTGGGGTTCTCATATTCTCTTTGAAGACATGCCTAATTCCCATCCATGAGACCCCTACCATTAAAATGCCCTTCTACTTCCCCACACTGTCACACTCTGGTGACACCTTTAACACAGAGACACTGAGGTTCACTCAGCTATCTCAAACAATGGTTAGATGACACTCTGCTGATGTATGTAGACATAAGTACAAGAAGATAAAGACACAACATAATAGTGCATTTTAGGAACTACATAGATGTCGTCCTAGTGTCTTTTCTATTCCTTGATAAAACAGCATGACCCAGGTAACTTATAAAACAAAGAGTTTATTTTTGGAGTAGGTGTGGCCTTGTTTGAGTAGGTATGACACTGTGAGCATGGGCTTCAAGACTCTCATTCTAGCTGCCTGGATGCCAATATTCTGCTAGCAGCATTTCAGATGAGGTTGTAGAACTTTCAGTCCCTTGTGTACCATGCCTGTCTGGATGCCACTATGTTCCTATCTTGATGATAATGGATTGAACCTCTGAACGTTAATTGAGCCAGCCCCAATTAAATGTTGTCCTTAGAAGAGTTGCCTTGGTCATGGTGTCTGTTCACAGCAGTAAAACCCTAAGACAGGCTTATAGGCTCCTGAAGGACAGAACTAAATCCAGCAGGCTCAGGGTTACAATCTGGGCTCATATTGTTACTAGTGTGAACGTTTGGGGAGAGAGATGCCTGCCTTGCATACCTTAGGAACTGCACTAGGACACAGCCAAGTCTTCCATAAGTCACTTTGCTCTTTGTCCTAAGCTTTTTCCAGAGCTTTGCCTCCATGCTTCTTTGTCTCCTTTGCTGAAGCCTGTTCTCCAGCCTGTGCTTGCCCTTATCTTGGAAGTTCCAAAGATCCCCTCAAATGCTTGTCTTTTTTCCTGAATCCTTGTTTCTACATTCTAATTTCTCCTTATTCCCCTGCATTGCTCACTACCAATTTGCAATCTGTTCACGTTTTGTGCCATGTAAAAAGTAAGTAACATGTTTTCCACAGGACTATAGAGGCCATGAATGAGCAACTTAAGGTTGCTTGAAAACCATGTAGCATCCTGCAAAGAAAGGTCTGTCTGCCATGTGTGTTTCCCTACCAAATGATACCCAGTCTCAAAAGGCACATTCAGACAGGAAATATGTACTCAACTGAAAGGGTCATTTGGCTGGATATCACTTCTGAAAATAACTTCATCCCTCAGACAGATCCCACTAGGTCAACCATAAACAGCAAAGAGAAATTTCCTGTGTAATTAGATAAAATACACAGACTGTCCCACCTGGGCCACTGGAGGGTATATGCTGCCAATGTAGTAAGGCTGCACAGCACCTTGCCACAATGCTGAAGACTGTAGCACACTTCCCAAAGTTTCAGTGCCTTAGAGACATATTTTCACTTCTCATAATTCTAAACCTCAGAATGACAATTATTTCTCTTTTTAAGATTCTTTAATTTGTTCCTTTACATTTTTACACGTACTTCATACATATTGGCATATAAAATAACCTTAACGCTTTAATGTGTAAAGAATTCATTTTACTTAGTATATCACAGGCATTATGGACTTGCCTTCTTTAGAAATGAAGTGTGGGCAGCCCAGGTAAATGGTCAGGAAGCTTTCAAACTTCTTTCTTGGGGTTGTTCATTCATTTTCCAGTTTCTGTCTCAAATTAAATATTTCTGAAGTTAATTTTGATGCAGAGAACCTCTTTGTTATAATGGCTGGATGACCCTGGTCCCTCTGTTGTCTACATTGAACATGTGATATTTCAGTATTAGCTCTGTGTTGAGCTGCACTACCAGATGATATGAATGAATCTCACACTTTCTGCTCCTTTCTAATGTTAAAATGCAAACTGGGCACGTAAGGGTGCCCCTCCATTTACACTGGCAGTAATGCTCTAAAGCAGAATTTATTGCCACACCTTTAACTAGTCAGATCTCAGCTAACGTTTTCAGTTGCTGTTTAGTTTTAGATTTGGTGATGCATTTCTGAGCTGTTCTTCAGATTAATCTATCTTTAGAACAGTACCACTTACAGAATAGAGAGCATGGTAAGTGTTCTCTAGAATGCACAGACAGTGCAGCAACCCTCTTACACTCCCACCTACTAGTCCAGTTCAGTGAGGTGCTGGATCCAGATTTTTTTCAAGTTTTTCTGTCACTTATACCACAGTGTCCCATTCTTGAGCTAAGGACTGTTACTGTAAATACACAAGAATATCCTGGAGTGAGTTGATTCTAGTAATGTAAGTGGGCACTGGGAGGGTCTGCCACAGAGTCCATGGGGATCAAACTCATTTGATTTGGAATATGTCTTCTGGGGAAAGGGTGTGATTTTTCAATGGTAAAATGCTCTCTTGGATTCAATTTCTAGTGGAACAGCATGCACATATTTAATAGATACATATATGTTAAATTTTTTTTTCTTGGAACAAATTTGGTATAGAGGTGATGGTAAAAAATCAAAACAAAACAAAATTCGTGTGAACCTCTCAGCTGCTGTTTCTTCCATCTTGAGTGAAGGAAGACTCAGGCCATTTCCTCTGGTATCAAAAAACATCCAGACTAGACCCTGCAGGACCTGAAAGCCTTGTATGTCAGCCCTGCACTTGGCAACTTGCCATGATTGCTCTCATAGTAGGCTTTAGGTATTTCTACGGGTAGCCATTTCCTTCTTACTACAAAGCCCCCTCTCTCTGAATTTTCATTTGAGTATCCCTTCATCTTGCTTCTTAAATCCAGAGAACAAAAGAGGTTTGGCAAGAATGGACGTAGAAGCCCAGTGGTAGAAAACGCAAATGAGAATCAAGGTACAAGAGACCTAGAATGCTGAAAGGGGTGTACTGTAAGGGCCTTCAAAAAGGCAGTGACAGTCCTTTCCACTAAGCGTTCTTCATATCTACAGATAGGGGCTACAGTGTAGAGGCTTTGACAATGTCAGCGACTTTGGTGAGATACATAAAAAGCCAACAGGGGTCTTTGCAGGAGAAAATGAGAGTCAGGGGGCAAAAAAATTTTTTCAGCATACCTTCAGCGATGACAAGGACAGGGTGGTACCCAGAGGTGTAAATCACAAGGCACAGTGCTGGTGGCATATGGGTCTGTGAGGATGTTTTTTACTCCTTCAAAACTACAAAACAAAAGAAGACAAACAAAACAAAGCAAAAACAAAAACCTGTAAGGAGGTTAAAATAATCTTGCTGAGCTACACGGGTCAAGAGATACTCCATGAATAGTCTATGAGTAGAAACTTGAGGTCTTACACAAAAGGGGAGGGCAGTAAAGTGATATTAATCTTCCTCTTGTAACTAATTCATTACTACAAAAGTTCAAGTAGATACAAAAGAGATCCAGAGTACAGAAATGATGCAGAAAATAAACAACAAAATACCAAACCAAACTAAAAAAAAAAAATGAAAATCAAAACCCAAACCAGCAGTTAAAGTGAATAGTGTCTTTTAGATGATACTTTTGGAGGGATCAGAACAGTTTTCATTTAAGGTTCTAACTTGGATGTGAAGGAATCCCTTGTGACTTAGTCCATATAGCCTTCTGCCAGCAGAGCAGCTTCCTAAGGGACAATTGGAAATGGACATCCCTATGACATGTAAACTTGGAGAAAGAGGAACCATCCCAGACAGATGCTTTTTCTCTCAGCCAGGTTCCCTAGGCATGTCCATAGCGCAGGGAAAGCCCAGACACTGTGGCTGACATGACTGTCTCCATACCTGTGCACACTGATACTTATGTCCATCCTAAGTCCCCCAGTCAATTGCAGCTACTTATGACCTTCATATCTCCAGCTTCAGCTGTTCATGTGGGTCCAATTCACCTCCTAAAAACACCTTCTTCAACTTTAGCCAGGCAGCTTCGCTGCCCTTCCTTGGCACTTTGAAAAATCACAGAAAGAAAAAGAAATCTGAAATCGTTTCTTCTATGGCAGATATAATTTCATCCCTCCTAAGCCGTTTTCTTTCCAAACAGATCAATAACCTGGACGAACAGATGCACTTTGGCACCTGTGCCCTCCACACATGATCCCCAACAGCATGCACAGCCAAAGAAGAATCAAAGAGCTCTAGGCTGCTTCTACTGCCTCAAGGTCTCCTATCTGCTGCCCTCCCACAGCGTATCCCCACGCTGCACCCCCAGCTGGGGCTCCACCACTGCATCGTGTTGCAGCTCCTGTCTCTCTGCCTACTGACCTGCCCACCTGCTGCTTATCTGCAGCTCGTCCATCTGCTGCAACACCTGCCGCAAGTATATGCCCACCCCCCTCCCTGCTGCTCAGTCCACCTGTTGGATCCTGACTACCCCTTCTGTTCTGTGCTGCCACACTCTATCACAGTTGGCTCACTTTCCAGGCTGACTCATCTGCCACAGTTTGGCTGGCTGCCTCGGCTATGTCCTCCTGGAAAGCAATACCCACCTCAGCTCTTGGGCCATCGTAGCACAGCCAGCCAACACATCCTCGCTCGCCGGAAGTGTACTGCTGACATGGCGATTTGGGGCCGCTGAGAGAATCTTCCACTTGCCTCAGGCTTGAACCCTCCTATCAGCGGTTGCCCACCTGTGTAGAAACTTCTAAGTCTTCTTCCAGTGGAATTCTGTGTTACGGCATGTCGTTCATAGTGGCATGGCTGTGACTAAGGCCTAAAGCTAAGGCTAATGTAGTGAATGTTGTAACAGTAAAGAAAAAGTAGAGTTTCTGAAGGTATATGGGGTAATACTGCCCACGAGCACCTCGTTTTCAGGGTCCATGAAGGAGTTGGGTCTTCCCACATTCAGAGATACAGGTGATAAAGCAAGAAGGGGGAGACTCTCACTGTATCTTCTGTAGAGAAAGGGTGGGAAGAGGCAGAAGAAAGAAGTTAACCTGTTGAGAGAAAGTACAAGTAGAAGAACCAGGGAGAGAAACAGTTAAGCAAGAGGGCTATTGTTATTTTTTTTTTAAACAAAACCAATAGATTTCAGAGGTGCAGTAAAATTGATAATGTGGTTAAAAGCAAAAGAAATGGCTGAAAACACTAAATTTACCATATCAGAATGATAACTGATATTTCTACACATTAACAAATAAATCATCACAATCAAAGAATTTGAACACACAATTTTAGGTTTAGCATCCTACTTCCCCACTGGCACACATTCAAACATCAGTCACTCTGACACCTCTAGATGCTGACAGGGATCCCTTCTTTGGGGCTCAGCAGCAGTTTCAAGCATACAGAAGCACGAGCAACGGAGCAAGCCCGCAGTCTCCTCTTTTCTATGTAGAATGAACAGCATATTTCTCAGGGAATAGAACACCAGCTAACAAATCCTCACATTTGGGTTCCCCCATTGGCTGCTTTCACGAGCTGGCAGAAGGCTATATGGAATAAGTCACAAGAAAACAGAGAACAGCACAGGTGTCCTCAGCCTCTCCTAGTGGGTGAATGTGTGCTACCCTGCACTGACTGCAGACCTGAAGCTGCTAATCACTGGCTGCTTCCCAACTGCTGTGCATACGTGGTAGGTTTACAGCTGGATCAAAGAATGCTCCAGAACTCATTCAATCTGGTGACAGCTGGAAAATTCATTAAAATATGCTTCCACTCGATCACACTGCCTATCTAGGAGAAATGTGGGGAGCCTCTTGACACAGAACAAAGTGCTCCTCTTCATTAGAAATGGGTTTTACTGCCAGAAAGAGAGCACCCATCAACTATAGGGTGGTTAAACTAATATGAATTCAGTTCTTGGATTATCTCATATCATCTGTCAGAGATTAAACTGTTCAAGCTTGGTTCTGCACCATCCTCCAAGCATTATTCTCTGTCTTCTCTGATCTTCTACCATCAGCAGGTTGACCTCTCCTCCTGGCATCAGGATGGCCTCAGAGCCTCCAGGGCCTATCTTATTCCAGACAAGCAAAGGGGGTGAAGAAAGTGAGAGAGGGCTTTGAACAATGCAGCTCACCATCTGTTCTGCTTTTTTTTTTTTTTTAGGAAACTACATGATTTCTGATAATTAGATTCAGGGCAGTGGCTAAGGACCAGAATTTGTGGAAGGATCCCTGCCACAGTCTCTTTGGCCTTGATAAGATGTTTTGTTCTATTTCGCTTTTAGCATTTTAGGAGACTAACCCCTATTTTTTCTTTTTAATATGTTTAATTATTTCTGAACTTTGTACAACAATGTGTTTTGATCATATTTACTCCAAACTCCTCTAACCAATATACTTTTACCTCCTTATCCCCTTCCAACCTTGTATGCTCTTTTCTTCTTCTTTTCTTTTTTTGTAATAACCCACTTGTGTAGTTGATGAGAATGATGGCAGGCCTGGAGTCTACTTCACGTAATTGTTTTCCCCTGAAGTTGCAGAGAGTACACAAATCTTCTCCATAGACCACACAGTAGTGAGTGAAGTGCTCAGTGAAGCTGTGCCTGTCGCAGACAAACCTCAGAGATCAGCATGTTCTCCTTGTAGTTAGGAGGGTGGCTGTTAATTGTCTAGTTACTCGTTAAAGAAGGGCTTGGGGAGGCACAATGGTTTGGATATCTAAGTTTGTTCAAGCTACAGATGACTGGTGGGGATTTATTTGTGGAAATGGCAGATAGAGCATAGAAAACTTTATTTGAAGGATGAGAGTATATTTGCTGTGTGTTTGTGCCTATGTATGTACTGTGTGTGTGTGCTGTGTAAGTGCTTCTGTGTATGCTTGTATGTTTATTTATGTGCTGGTATGTTTGTGTGTACTATGTTCTTGTATATGATTGTGTGTATAGTTGTGTTTGTGTACATGAGTTTTGAATGGGGTGATTTAACTTAAAACCTTTTAACTTTGACCTTTTCTAATCAGATTCTAAAAGCAATCAAATTCTACAATTCATTTCCATTCGTTATTCACCAAGTTGTATTCAGAATATATTGAATGAATGGAAAAATAGAGGTTCTGAAGTATATCCCTTTTGAAAAACCAGCTTTCTATTGTAAACACACACACACACACACACACAGAGAGAGAGAGAGAGAGAGAGAGAGAGAGAGAGAGATCAACAGTATTCAAATATTTCATGCTATTATTTGGAGACAAAGAAATGTGTGTTTCAAAACATTTTTTAGGTCTAGGGATCTAGCTCAGTTGGTAGAGGGCTTACCAAGTATGCATGTAGCCTTAGGTAGGATCCACAGAACCATATATTTAAAAGAAAATGCTTTGCAGCATACATATGTAAGCCCAACACTCTGGATATAAAGGCAGAAGGGATATGTCATATTTAATGTCATCCCTCCTTAGCTACAAGATGACTTCAAGGCTGGCCTACTTGAGACTAAGACTTAAAATTACTCTAAATATATAAAGCTAGAGTTCAGAACGATATTCAAAATAGTATTATGTAAAATAATGCTTCAATTCTAAGGTAAAATTTATTTCTAAATAGAAAACTTAGAATTCTCCCCAAATATAAATAGGAAAAAAAAAACCCAACCAAACAAAATATTTTCTTTTCTCAGTAATCAAATGTTAATGGAATATGTGTAGCCTGAAAAGGGAGTATTTCAGGGAGTAGATAAGTTAGAATAAGAACAAATGTGACAATATAGCTGTTTATAAACGTCATGATGTTATTTTGTGTGCTAACTAAAAAATGAAAAACATAATAGCACTACAGTAGCAAAATTGAAAACAAATGTCAGAGTACATTTCCTTACTCTTTGCAACTGTCTATACCTAATGCTTTTGTCAGAAGAATTATTGCAATTCCTATATAATTTGCAAGGTATTCCTTTGGCCTACCCTATTTGATAGAACTGAACATCCTTAAATTTGCATGTAGACAGGGTAATACACCACCTCTGTTCCAAAGCTGGGTCTGAGGCTTGGAAAAATAAAACACTGATTCCTGACCTATAATAAGGTCATGCCAGTTCAGAGCTCTTCCTGCTGTGCCTCAGCAACCCAGGACAGTAAGTATCTTTCTAGGGAATGAAATGTCTTCAACAGTTATATCCCTTGCCTCTGTAAAGCAAAATTGAAAGAATATCCACCAGATTCTATCAAAGACAATGAAACAGTAACCCAACTCTAGCAAACCCTAGGAACCATATTTGAAAGGTTTTGTAACAAACTAAGATGAGGAATACCAAAACATTGTAAGACAAGGCAGACCCATTTACTCACTTGAGAAGCTCAAGGGGCCAGAATGATGCTATCTAAAAATCCCAGCTTCACTTCATTATAATCAGCAAACGCTTTTTGATTGCATTTTGTTTCTGTGGCTGGGAGTCAAGCTCTAATCTATATTTTAGGGTGTTATAACTTTATCTGCTCTCTCTATTTCATTCCAATCTGTATGACCTTTCTCTAGAGTTTTCTATATACAGTTGCCTTTGATTTCCTTCCCTTTTGCCTCCTTTCCTTCCTTCTTCTAACTCCTTGCCTTTCTTTCTTTTTCACATATGTTGTTAATTCCTGAACTATAAAATGTTTTTGTTTTTGTTTTTTGTTTTTTTTTGTTTTTCAAGACAGGGTTTCTCTGTATAGCCCTGGCTGTCCTGGAACTCACTCTGTAGACCAGGCTGGCCTCGAACTCAGAAATCTGCCTGCCTCTGCCTCCCAAGTGCTGGGATTAAAGGCGTGCTCCACCACGCCCGGCTGAAAAGCCAAGTTCCAAGGGGAATGCCTATAGAAGATTGCCCAGCCCAGCAATGTCAAAATGCACCCACGTGCCTTGTTAGTTCATGAAGCTTAGCCACACTGGTGGGTTCTCTAATTCCAATCTACATTCATGATCTGAGTCTCTCTCTCTCTCTCTCTCTCTCTCTCTCTCACCAAATAGTATCTATCACAGACCTCTCATCCTATGGAGAAGTGAATGTGAACAAAATCATCAATAAACAACAAAGTAGACAATGAAATATTATCTAAAGATTATTTTACAGATTATTTATATTTAATAAATGTCCTTATGAGGGTGACTTGCAAGTATTCACACAGGATACTTTTCATGTGTATTTAATTCCTGTAATAGTCTCATGAGATTGATACTGCCTTAAATTGAACAGAAAGAAATGCAGGCTTATTGAGGCATGTTAAGTGATTTATCTCACATAAAATAGTATCAAATCCATTGTTGCTTAGTTTCACTACAAAGTTGACTGAGGAGTTAGGAAGATGTGAAGAGTTTGTGGAAGAATGGAGAAGGCAGACACAATGGGGATCAAGAGTTTCCTTGACATGCTCTCAGCTAACCATTGGACTGAGCACAAGGTCCCCAATGAAGGAGCAAGAGAAAGGACCCAAGGAGCTGAAGGAGCTTGCAGCCCCATAGGAGGAACAACCATATGAACCAACCAGTACTCCCAGAGCTCCCAGGGACTAAACCACCAACCAAAGAGTACATAAGAAAGGACCCATGGCTCAAGCTGCATATGTAGCAGAGGATGGCCTGTTGGACATCAATGAGAGGAGAGGCCCTTGGTCCTGAGAAGGCTCAATGCCCCAGTGTAGGGGAATGCCAGGACAGGGAAGCAGGAGTGGGTGAGTTGGTGAGCAGGAGAAGGGGGGATGGGATGGGGGTTTTTGGAAAGGAAACCAGAAAAGGGGATAACATCTAAAATGTAAATTAAAAAAATATCCAATAACAAATATACACACACACACACACACAAAAACCCAACATGTTTCCCTGACATCACATCCACAGAACCTCTAAGGAGAGCAGCAAATTGAATACTGCTTGCATGTATATCTGTGAGACTAAGGAGAAAACCCCCAAGATTTATGATGATGGCATCTCTAATCAGAATAAGAATACTGAGCAATTTCTTGTCATTCATAGTTTAAAATAACAGTAAAGTCTAACCAAACTTAATGAATAAATGGTGAACTGAATGAGAAAATGAATGGTGCTCTCCTTTATACATTTTATATATTTAGGTTGGCTTAGGGGGGGTGATAAAATTAAAATTTCAGCTGTAAAGCATCACACACAAACAAAAATGCAGAAACTATTACCAGATCTCCTAATGAGTTTATATTCTGATCCCTGATGCTCGTGTACTCAGAGCCGTGTCTAAGGGCTAAAGTCTTTACTTTCCTTGCTACTCATCTCTGAATGAAGGTCAGAAAAGAATCCTGCCATTCTTCCTGGCCTGAGTAATTCTCACACAGACGTGTACACTGAACAATTCGGCTTTATTTAGCTTATTTGTGATTTTCATGTACTTGAACCTCTGTATTATTCTATCCTTATTAAAACATTAAACAATTTCCTACATATTGTGTTCACTGATTCCCCAAGTTTATCTCAGACTTAGAAGGTTCATGCCCTCAAAGATTAAGGTGCAGTCTGAGCACAGGTGTGTGCAGAAGAACAACAGGACATGCAATCAGGTTAAAAGTGTACAAAAACAAAGCGAAAAACACTGAGGAAATAGAAACAAATGTGGTAAAAAAAAATCCTATGACTCATGACATAAAGGGCACCTACCTCAGACAGGATGTTGTATATCTTTGTAGCAGCCTACAGTTTACATTTGTACCCACATATTTTAGGGCAGAAGATGGAAGTATTGAAATGGCAGCTCAAGGTGAGTGGTCATTCTGCCCAGGTGCACACTTCAAAGCTCCATCCTTATCAGTAAACTATCACAATCCAGTCCTGGAGAATCACAGAGCCTGAAAATGGCAGTTGTGCTACCAGAGGTCAGTAATGAAAAACTGATGATCTATAAACAGAAACCAACACACCTGCGATCAATCCGTGCTTTGCTGAACTATTTGAGATAGAAGGGCATAGTAAATATATTTAAGAAATCAAATACCAAGGAGGTTAAAATCGGCAGTTTGATTTGCTTCTACATTTCCCTCAAAGGAGTCTGAGCCTTTTGAACACAATGAAGTGGATGCTTTGGGGTACTTAGTGCACGGGTGACTACAGTCCAGGATTCACTGTTAGAGCCTAGAAGGTGGAAAAGACAGAAAACTGACACTAAGAGGAGCAACGTGCAGAGCAAGAGCTCGACAAAGAGCACAACAGTGGCCTGAATAACTCAGTGAAGAACTTTGCAAAGCGATCTGGGAGATCTCTCTGCACTTAGCAACTGAATCTCCACGGCTTTACAGAAAGCAAACTATGTTGAGGATTTTTGTTTCTAGTTTTTTGTTTGTTTGTTTGTTTGTTTGCCTGTTTTTTGCCCTTGTTACCAACTGTGAGATCAGGGGGTCTTTAGTAAACAGATCAAGAGTTTAACAAAGCATGTGACCAGATGTCTCCCTTATCTCTTTGGAAAGATGTGATATGTGAGTAGTAGAACCTAAAGTCAATGGGTGATGAATGAGGTCAAGGTTACCATTCAGGGCAGTTTCCAGCAGGAGCAGCAGCTGTTCTCATCCTCTTACTCAATTAGAAGGAAGACTAGGCGAATCACAGAATGCAGTTGAGGAACAAGAATGTGGGCAAGGATAGCAGAGTACCAGAGCACGTTTAACAGTTGAGCATAAGACAGATTATGCACGACTTCATATTTTAAAAATATAAAAAAGCAGAAGATAACTTTGCAAATGTTAATAGGAACATCCAGCTTACTTCAGCTCTTGTGTAAAATATGTATGCATTAAAATTAAAATTAATCATTTATTAATTTTCTAATAATAGCCTAAATCTTTGGTGTGATATAGCTCAGCTATTAAAGTGCTTGTGATACAAGAAAAAGTTCCAAAGCCTATAAGAATGCAGGGTAGGCATTGCACCTCTCCTGTAATTCCAGCCTAAGAAGGCAGAGACAGGATTTCCAAGAGCTGGGAGCTGGTGGATGGGTTTGCTTGAGAGACGCTGTTTCAAAGGATCAGGTAGAAGAGCAATAGAGGAAAAGCTTCATTATCAACTTCAGGCCTTAAGAACATGAACACACATGATCACACACTTGAACTCGCACATTTATAATCATGCACACCATACATACATATACTTGAAAAGAAGGGAAAAGGCTGAAATAAATGTTTCAAAATGCTCTTTACGTTGTAAAATATCTGTGGTCTTTCTGTCCTTTGTAGAATCAGGGGATAGATAACCATCTGTCCCTGTATCCTAAAGCATGAGCACCTCATATTGTATTCTTTTTAGTGTGCTGAAGGTACATAAACATCACAACATTGCTGTTGCTGGATTCTGGTTTGTAGGCTAGAGTCTCACTTTGTGTTTGTGTGTGAAGCAAAGAGTTGGGATGAGGGCGCTGGTTAGTGGGAGGACCTGAGTTGGGATGAGGGTGCTGGTTAGTGGGAGGACCTGAGTTGGGATGAGGGCGCTGGTTAGTGGGAGGACCTGAGTTGGGATGAGGGTGCTGGTTAGTGGGAGGACCTGAGTTGGGATGAGGGCACTGGTTAGTGGGAGGACATGAGTTGGATTTTGTTTTGTGAGTAAAGGCAAACTTCTCCTGAAAATTAAGGGCTCCAACAAGGCACTACCCAGATGAGATTTATGTCAAACAAGACTCAAATGAACAGCAGTAAGAACACCTATCTGGGAGCCCTGGACAATCCCACATTGGTGCTTCTCTCTGCTTCCTTCCATACACACACTGTCTATGCCTCACCATCTGTCTTCATCACAGGATCAAGGTAAGTTAGTTTAGGCAGATTGTATGGCCTCATCTGACCTGATAGTTGTCTATCATGCTGAGGATGGAAAGTGACACCTATTTGGCAAAGGTATCCTTGACATATGTTTTTTGCTCCACAGGGATACCTCAACTGTGCTAATAGTACAAAGTTTTATAGCACACATTATCCAATCTTTCAAGGACATCCACTTCTACCTCCTATGTCTTTGGATGAAAATAGCCAGATGACAAGGCAGCAGGTGCTACTCTCTTGAGTATTTATACTTCAGTATAAAACTCTGCCAAGCCACATGCGAGTCAAGAAAGCCAGAGTCTTGTGCACATTCACACTTGTGCCTAGACTTTGTGTGTCCTGTGATTTGAACTATGTATGAATGTATTGTTGATTTTGATGAATTTCCTTAATTTTAAGCTTTATCTTGAGAGATCTTAGCAGCTTAGATGAAGGAACAATCAGTCAGCCTGAAGCAGTGACTCATAACCAAGCACTCTAACAAAACACAAGTATTCCCAGATCTAGTCTATGTGAGGAAGTAACAAAATCAAAGCTGTTGTCCAAAGTACAGCACACACACACGCACACACACACACACCATACCACCTTCCTTCTCCCTTGGAAAGAATTATAAAGGTCTGGAAGTTCTAGGACAAGAAGTCATCCTGAAAAAATTCCAACTATATCCTATACCCAATGCCTATGTTTAGCCCCAAGGATGTTGCCATGTATTATAAAGAACACTAATGCCATCATCTCTCCTGTACACATTTGTCTGTATATGAATATATTCTCATTTGTATAATATTGAGGCCACGAAGTATCCTGATTTACCATTCTCCACTTTATGCATTTGAATCCAGAGCTAGGCTAGAGGTCAGAAAGTCCCAGGTATTCTTCTGTCTCCACCCCTCATATTTTGGGGTTACATGCCTGACGTTTTTACATGGGTGCTGGCATCTGAACTCAGATCCATGCTTACTCAGCAAGTGCTCTGAGGCCCTGAGCATATCTCCTACACCAGACACAACAATTTTGGATATTAGATATATAAAGATATGATGATCTAATGACATCTTCACAGTGTGAAGTTCTTCTTTCATTAATCATCTTTAGAGGAAGGGAAGAACGCCTCCTCAGTCACCAGGAAATCCTCAGGAATTAATTGTTTATATCCTGCACATCCTGGCATTTAGCCGTCTATAATAAACTTTCATCTCGCTGAGGACTTCCTTATAGCAAAATAAAATTTCATATTACTTTAAGGATAATCATACAAATTTACCTTTTTTAAATTCTTTTTACTGTCAAATTGTACCGAATAGTTTCTAATTTTGTTTGGTTTGTTTTTTTGTCTTGTTTTGTTTTTAACCTTCCTTGAGAACAAGCATGTATTGGAGCTTCAGCTTTTAGACTCTACAGTTTCTAAAGTTTAGTCTAGGAAATGCTCTATCTTATTATCTGCAACGCTCCTATGTTTGAGATTTTTGAAGTGCACTAGCATAGGCAGAACCCATGGATAAATGAGATATGACTCCAGAGGCCACTGTCAGCTCTGAGACTGATAACTATTGTTAACTTGATTGAATTTAAAATCACCAAGGAAACACTTCTGAGTATGTCTGTGATCAAGTTTAATATTCAATAACAGGGTTCAGATAAAGTATCTTCAGCTGTTAGATCAGCTTAATTAAGGAGATACTTCACACNTAGGCATTCAAAGTTCGTGGAGGTGCCTACCCAGTCTGCAAAGGCTGTTGAGGACAAGCAACATGTGGCAGCCCTATATTATATGTAAATAGATGTTGAGAGGACACTGGGTGACTGTAAAAGTAAGTTCTAATTAGAAATGGTACTTTGGGGATATTGGAAATGCAGAGCTATCAAATGTTCACCAACCGAGAGCACACTGAAGCATGGTGATCTTGAAGACAGGACTCCAAAGAAGAGGAACACACTAAGTTATCAGAGTGTTCAGAGTCGAATTCATTCCCAAGCTTATGCTGAATGCTGAGACGAGTTCTAAGTTCCTGCCGTACTTAGAACTCTGGGGGCTATGTGGGCAACTGTAGAGTGGGTACAGAGTTGGGTGCTGGGAGCTGGATCAGGAGTCTTTCACCTCTGATCTTTTCACACCCATGCAGCCCATGTGTGCTTGACTCCAGTGTTCAGTTTTGTCCTCTCCACTCGAATCCACACCATTTTACATAAACGAGAGTCAGAAGAGTTAGAAACCCCTCATTTCAACTAGACTATTAACGACTGACACATCCTCAAAACCCAGAAATATGACTGGCAGCAAGAAGGACCAGTAAGTCCCAGCAATTCTTCTGTATCCACCCCTCATAGTATTGGGGTTACATGCCTGACATTTTTACACAGGTCTTGGAATTTGAACTCAGATTCATGTTTATTCGGCAAGTCCTCTTAGTCCCTAAGCATATTCTCTCCACTCTAACCCACACCATCTTTCATAAATTGAGAGTCAGAGGAGTCAGAAGACCCTAATTTGAAATAGACTATTAAAGACTTAGACATCCTCACAACCTAGAAATATGATTGGCAGCAAGAAGGAGCAGTAGAGGTGGTAGGGCCCTCCATGCAGACAAGAATGACAACTCGTATTGATAAAACCTGGTAATCGAAGGAGGACAAGATGTGTGTGTATTCACAGCCCTCTGACCTTCCTAAAAGCTCCAAGCACCATAAAACTAGCCCCAGAGTAACATTCAGACACTAGCTTTTACAACTCCTTATTACTCACACCTTTCTTCCATCCTCAGTTCTGCAGATGCATTCCACTCCCATGAGCCTCTGCAGCTTAGGATGACTAAGGACCAATGGCCTTCACCATCTATTGTGTGTATCTCGCACTCTCCTATGCCCTCCTAGGGTCACACTAAGGTTCTTTATGTTTGACCCCATTGCTAACATCCAGAAGTATGTCTCTTTAATGAGTCTAAACCCAACCAAGTTGGCAGTGGTTATCAGTCTCAGAGTTGAAGTTAATATGGAGATATCCATATTCACAGAAACTATAGTAGGATGGCCTTATCCTGACCATATGTAGTAGTCTTTGATGTGGCCTTTGGAGCCGTATCTCCGCAGTTGCATAGTGTAAAATAGCATTTTTATCTTTAAATAATATCTAGAAGTGTTCTAAAAATGAAAAGACAGATACAAGTAGCAAGTCAAAGCTAAATTCTTGCTATGGATCTTGTTTCTAAAACCATGAGAAAAATGGAAAATGCTTTTAAGAGTTCCTGTGGTTAATGTGGTCAATGGTTTAGGCACATCTTAGTTTTCTGACGAAAGAGCAAAAAATGTGCAGTCGAAGCTCAGGGCATATAGTAGTACTCAAATATGTTTTCTCTGTCTTCTCCTAGATGATGATGACATAAACGTTTAACTTTTTAAAGTCAGGAGCAAAAGACAGATGGAAAAGGAAGATGCCTTCTTATATAAAAAATGGACTTACTTAAGTATCATTCTTTAGGTAAGGTGTCTGCCTCTGGCTCCTAAGGGATCTGTGACTACTCACACCAGGTCCTGAAGGAGTCATATCAGGCACCAGAAGGTGGGACAAGTTATGTATTATCAGACCCTGTATCATCAGAGAAAACCTTTTCCCCACCTACTTGCCTACCAAGTCATCAAGCCATTAAAGGCTGAAAAAAAAAAGTGAAATATGACTCATTCAAGCTGAAATATAACTCATACAGGGGATTGCCCGGTGCTCAGGGTGATGCCATTTGCTGTAACCTGTTGGGACTAGGCCTGTCTGTCAGGCAGCTGTCTACCTTTGCCTTGGACAGGCATCAAGGAGACATGCCAGGCACACTCCAGCTTCATCTGCCACAGGGTGACTCAGACTTTTTTACCTGAGCCTCACCCTCTGACCCCTCCCAGCCCCTGTGCTCTGCTTCTTCACAACCTAGAATGCAAACAACTTGCTTAGAGCAAAGACAGGAGCAGGGGCAGGAAGGACAGCAAACAAAGGGAGGGGAAGACCAGCTACCAGATAGTTGGAGAATTCTTAGAGCCATTCTTAGAGTATGTAAATATTTCTGTTATATGCCCTCAAGTCTAACTCACATGCCAAAAAAGGAAACAAATTTCTTTCCTTCTCTCTCTTCCTCTTTCCTTTTTTTTTTTTTTTTTTTTTTGGTTTTCCTTTCCCTCCTTCCTTTCTCTTGTATTTTCTTAGTGAATACTGGATGAGTGCTTACAGTATGCTTTTTCAACAACAAACTCTGAGCCAATTCTCAGGATGTATGAAAGCAGCCACCGCACTGCACCGTGATGGCAAAGTGAAGGGCGGTCAACCCTATGTGAGGAAAGGAAGTGGTCCAGGACAGTGTCCTGATATCGGAACCTACACAGACTGAGCACATAGCTGAGTAACTGTGATTAAGTAAATGAGGAAAGGAATAACTGAGTAGGAAAAGAAGCTGAGTGTGTTCTTTGCACAACCACTGATCTAGGTATGGAGGCGTGGCCAGAAACAAAGTAAATCTTACCTTCAGCTTAAGTGGCTTTGACAGACATGGTACTTGGAGTATAAGGGTCCATGATTCCTTGAAGAATGATACCCTGGACTCAAATAGTAAGTAAACCCAAACGCAAAAATTGCTTTATTCTGCAGATGTCCAGCATGCTGGGGTCTCCCATTATCAGAATAGAGAGACAACCAAGTGAGCTTGCAGGTCCAATTTAGAGAATATTAGGGAATTCTGTGGTAGGTGACTTCTATGTTAATCTGTTGGGTCCATATCTACAGACATTCCATTACCAGGGTGTGAGGGCTGGAAACTTGCTGGGAAGGCATGGAAACTGTTGCTAAGGAAGTAGCTGAGGAAGTCTACAAACTGGCTGACCCATTGCCTTTGCCTCAGGCCATGTGGTAGGGCCACTTCTGAGGCCTGAACTTGCCTGGAATTGCCCAGTTCTTGGAAACACAGATTTTAGTCCAGTCTTCTTAACTGACAATTTGACACCTGTCATGGAATCAGCCTTAACTTCTCAGGAGTCACACTGGAGAAAAATATGTTAAATGCAAAAGGAGCAGCAGGGTAGATGCTCGATGTACATTTACAGATTTGAATTTGAGAGGAAAACCTTGGGGGAACCAATGCCCTTTAGAAGTATGAAAATGAGAAAGAAAATGTCTCCTGGTTTCTGCTTATGTCTGATAAAAATTACTGCTGGCATTTTTAGACTATTCATTGTTCACCAAAAGAGGAAGGAGAAATTAAAACAAAACAAAAAGAAACAAAACAAAACAAAAACTAAATAGGAACTTTCAAACTGTCACCATCTGGCTCTTTACTTCGAACCTGAAAGTCCTGGATAGAGCAAACAATCCTGAAGACCTCTGAGGCTTTAGATGAAGAAGGAGGGCTACAAGCATCCTTGTCACCAACATCTGAAACTGCTTCCTTTCCCAAAGTCTGAGAGATCATAGCTCTCTCCAATTCTTACGTATCAACCAACCAACCAACCAACCAACCAACCAACCAACCAACCAATCTAACAGAAAAACCCAATTTAGTTAAGTAAGATTTCTTTTTTTTTAAGGATCTTCACCAACTTTATTTATTTTATTTTTTTCAACTTTTTTATTAGATATTTTCTTAATTTACATTTCAAATGCTATCCCGAAAGTTTCCTCCCCCCCCAGCCCTGCTCCCCTGTTCACCCACTCCCACTTCTTGCCCTAGCGTTCCCCTGTATTGGGGCATATAAAGATTGCAATACCAAGGGGCCTCTCTTCCCAATAATGGCTGACTAGGCCATCTTCTGCTACATATGCAGCTAGAGACACGAGCTCTGGGGGTTCTGGTTAGTTCATATTGTTGTTCCTCTTATAAGGTTGCAGACCCCTTCAGCTCCTGGGGTCTGTGGCTCAGACAATCCAACTGTGGCTGCTAATGAGCAGAATGTCCAAAAAATCCAGTAGTTTTTTAGTCCATGAGGCCAGATGCCTCATGATATCCTGGAATCCTGAAGTAGTAGGCTCTGGTGTCAGGGAAGGAACAGAACTGCTAGTGATACTAGAGCAAGCAGGCAAAGAGCAAAGCTTCCTTCTTCCATGTCCTTACATGGGCTTCCAGCAGAAGGCATGATCAGAAGTTGGTCTTTTCAGCTCAAAAGATTTGTATTAAAAGTGTGTCTTCTTACATAAAAGATCTGGTTTAGAAGTGGATCTTCCCTTTGCCCAAGAATTTCATAAATTCATTGTTTTTAATAGCTGAGTAGTACTCCATTGTGTAAATGTACCACATTTTCTGTATCCATTCCTCTGTTGAGGGACATCTGGGTTCTTTCCAGCTTCTGGCTATTATAAATAAGGCTGCTATGAACATAGTGGAGCATGTGTTCTTATTACCAGTTGGAACATCTTCTGGGTATATGCCCAGGAGAGGTATTGCTGGATCTTCCGGTAGTACTATGTCCAATTTTCTGAGGAACCACCAGACTGATTTCCAGAGTGGTTGTACCAGCTTGCAATCCCACCAGCAATGGAGGAGTGTTCCTCTTTCTCTACATCCACGCCAGCATCTGCTGTCATCTGAGTTTTTGATCTTAGCCATTCTGACTGGAGTGAGGTAGAATCTCAAGGTTGTTTTGATTTGCATTTCCCTGATGATTAAGGATGTTGAACATTTTTTTCAGCTGCTTCTCAGCCATTTGGTATTCCTCACTTGAGAATTCTTTGTTTATCTCTGTAACCCATATTTTAATGGGGTTATTTGAATTTCTGGAGTCCAGCTTCTTGAACTCTTAGTATATATTGGATATTAGTCCCCTAGCATATTTAGGATTTGTAAAAATCCTTTCCCAATCTGTTGGTGGCCTTTTTGTCTTATTGACAGTGTCTTTACCCTATAGAAGCTTGGCAATTTTATAAGGTCCCATTTGTCAATTCTTGATCTTGAGGTAACCCAATCACAAAAGAAGTTACTTGATATGCACTCACTGATAAGTGGATATTAGCCCAGAAACTTAGAATACTCAAGATACAATTTGCAAAACACAAGAAAATCAAGAACAGCAAAGACCAAAGTGTGGAGACTTCATTCCATCTTAGAAGAGAGAACAAAACACCCATGAAAGGAGTTACAGAGACAAAGTTTGGAGCTAAGAGGAAAGGATGGACTATCCAGAGACTACCCCATCCAGGGATCAATCCCATAATCAGCCACCAAACCCAGACACTGTTGCATATGCCAGCAAGATTTTGCTGAAATGACCCTGATATAGCCATCTCAAGTGAGGCTATGCCAGTGCCTGGCAAATACAGAAGGGGATGCTCATAGTCATCTATAGGATGGAATACAGGGTCCCCAGTGGAGGAGCTAGATAAAGTACTCAAGGAGCTGAAGAGGTCTGCATCCCTATAGGTGGAACAACAATATGAACTAACCAGTACCCCGAGAGCTCATGTCTCTATGTAGCAGAAGATGGCCTAGTCTGCCATCATTGGGAAGAGAGGCTCCTTGGTCTTACAAACTTTATATGCCCCAGTACAGGGGAACTCCAGGGCCAAGAAGTGGGAGTGGGCATGTAGGGGAGCAGGGTCGGGGGAGGGTATAGGAAACTTTTGGGATAGCATTTGAAATGTCAATAAAGAAGATATCTAATAATAAAGAAATATCTAATAATAATAATACTAAAAAAAGAAGTGGATCTTCTCACTTCAAATTAAGCAAAAATCTCTCAAGGGGTGACACTTTATTTTGGCGTTTTAGATAATTCCAGATGTAGTCAAATTGACAACCAAGAATAGTTAGTTCACAGTTCCAACCCCTGTCAGTATGAAACACAGTCACATTCCCTATGTTATGATTAAATTCCAGATAAAAATAATAACCAGGTATTATTACACCCAAACATAATACAACTATTCCACATGAGTTGCATATGCATTGTTTATTTAACGAGATCATGATTATGCCTAACAATACATCATACAACTACAAATGAATTAGAAATTTAGAATAGGCGACAATGTCCCTTGAGGGGTATTATTTTAGCATTTCAAACTTAAATATTATAACTGCTAGTATTCTAATGGATGTTATATCATATGATAAATAAATTGAGTCAAGAAAACACAAATTTATTTTTAAACCGATATGAGGGAAACACTGGTGTTTTTAGCCTTAATTTTAACTATGTTTTCTGCCAGTCCTTAGGTAGTACTTCTTATTACTTTGCTCTACTACCCATTCTGTATTGCCCCCATCCACATCAAGCATGTCAGTAGGTGTTGTTTTTTTTAATGAAGAATGAGCCACATGCTCATTCCTGCCATGTCTGTGCACTTTGCCATCCTGTGTTAATTACAGAACATTGTAGCACCAAGAGATGCCCTACAGTATCTTCTGCCTTCCATAGTTAATATCTCTTACCTCCATTGTTAGTTCTGGATTAATTACCATTCCTAACATTATTCCTTTCTTGCCTGTCTAAGGACATGAGAAGACTAGTGAGACCAGGAGGATGTCTGAGCTTCCGGTTCAGTGGAATGTTTGTTGTGGCTCCTGGAAGTAGTGTTCCTCAATTTGGAACCAAAGCTGCAAGGCTGGCCAGCAGAAACTAAGATTATGGGAACAAAACCAAAAGATTTCCTAATGGGTCACTATAAGTGATAATGAGATGAACATGGAACCTTCCCCCCCCCCCCCTTTCCACTCCTTGATTCCTGGATCCCGACTATGGGAGAAATCACACTATATGTTGGAAAATGATTCAAAGCATACATGACCTTCTGAAAGAACCTGTCTCAGCCTGCCCGGCTGCTGCCACCTAATTGATTCTGTAACTGTATCTTCAAAAAGCCATTCTATTTTTTTCTATCAGACCAACTGCTTCAGGGGAGTGGCAAACATGATAAGAAAAAAACAAAAAACAAGAAACAAAAACTAGTGGATTCCATAATCATGAGCCCAAAGTCAAACTTCTCTGTCTGTGAAGTGAATTCCTTGGTCAGAAGCAATACTTTGTAGAATATCGGGACAGTTGATAAAGCATTCTGGTGATGGTTTTGGCAGAAGCATTACATGTAGGAAACACAAAGGTACAACTAGAATAAATATTTACTCCAGTAAGGACAATGTTTTGTCCCTACTGCTCCTGAGGTTTAGTCCATTATTGTCATGGCAGCATGCAAGACATGAGACTGGAGAAGGAGCTGCTAGTTTTACATTTGGATTAGCAGGCAGCAGGAAGAACAACTGGCCACGCTGAGCCTGAGTTGACCTGAGAGCCCATCTCTTAGTGATACATATCTAACAAAGCCTCACCTATTCCAACAAGACCTTGTTGTCAGTAAGATCTTAGCTATAGGGGACAGCAGAGTGACCATGAATACAGAGCAGGAGCTAGCTGTTCATAAACCTAGCTGACGAGAGCAGAGCTATGAGGTTTTATAAGGAGGCAGAAAGTAGAAGGCGTGGAGGAGTAAACATAGTCAATAAGAACACATGGTTTGAGTACACAGTGGATAGACAGTGTGCCACATGACGAGATGCATGGCATGTCACAGCCAATGGGGAAGTTTAAAACTGACCAGAAGTAGGGCAGTGGGGCTGTCCCTTCATCCATGAATCCCAGAAAAACCAAGAGATTAAGGCTGTACTCTGAGTAGGCACTGAACACAGCTACAGCAGCCAGGTTTACATGCAGGCCACTCCCCTGTAAGTGTCTGTCTATGACATGACAGACATATCAGAGAGAACATAGACTAAGACTGAAAAGAGTGTACAAAACTGAATTTGAACAACAGTTGGTTGCCCATGAA
Source organism: Mus minutoides (assembly GCA_902729485.2). NCBI lineage: Eukaryota > Metazoa > Chordata > Mammalia > Rodentia > Muridae > Mus > Mus minutoides. The sequence continues at coordinate 43,382 of CACVCL010019386.1, read as the reverse complement.
AATCAGCTGCATAAACCTACAGAGTAAGAAGGTTGGCTGCACCTAGGCAGGCTGTGAAGATAGAGCAACAGACTCATTCTGTATTCCTTTGCAGAAATAAATGCAAAGNTATGACATGACAGACATATCAGAGAGAACATAGACTAAGACTGAAAAGAGTGTACAAAACTGAATTTGAACAACAGTTGGTTGCCCATGAAAATCAGCTGCATAAACCTACAGAGTAAGAAGGTTGGCTGCACCTAGGCAGGCTGTGAAGATAGAGCAACAGACTCATTCTGTATTCCTTTGCAGAAATAAATGCAAAGCCAAAGCCAGCCCTTCAAAATAGAGTACACTGAAGATGCATCTATTCTTTTATGGTCCCATGAAGCCAAGAACAGTTGGACATCTGTGAAACTACTAGATTGTACCTAATTACTTTGTGAACAAATTATCTTACCAGGGTGGAAAAGGGGGGAGACTAGTCTTTGTCATATATTGTCATCTCTGTTATAAAGGAGTATATTTCCTGAAGTAATATGGTAACATTATCTTTCAGTAACCAAGGAGGAGAATATTCTCTTCTTTTAAATATATATGTATATAAACCTATTTGAGGGTCCTGGAAAATGAGAAAAAAAGCATATATACTTGTGTGTGAAATATGAATGAACACACTGTAGTAGTTAAGGTTTCATTACTGTGAATAAACACCATGACCACGGCAACTCTTATAAAACAAACATTTAATTGGGGCTGGCTGACAGTTTCAGAGGCTAAGTCCATTATCATGGTGGGAAGCATGACAGCATGCAGGCAGGTATGGTGTTGGAGAAAGAGCTGAGAGTTATATATCCTGATCCTAAGGCAGCAGAAGATTGTGTGTTACACTGGGTATACCTTGAACACAGGAGACCTCAAAGCCCACCCCTACAGTGACACACTTTCTCCAACAAGGTCACACCTACTCCAGTAAGCCCATTCCTCCTAATAGTGCCATTCCCCATGGGCCAAGCATTCACACACATAAGTCTATAGGGGTCATATTTATTCAAACCACCACACAAACAGTTCTAAATCTAAGAAAGTGAGTTTTATTGTGTTAAATCCTGTAGTTTACAGTTTTAATTCTAGGTCCACACCATTTTTCTGTTAGTATCTTCACGCCAAATGACCTCATCAGAGGCCTCCATACCACACTGGCTGTTTTTGCTTTTGGAAATAAGCTCTGCTGTTTAAAATTTCAAAGCACATTGTTAAAAATGATGCTGCTTAAAACTAGGACAGAATGAAAGGCGGAAAGCAGCTGTAACTGAGAATGCCTTGACATTCAAAGGTTGCTCAGCCTTAGGCCTGTGGAGAAAGCTGGTCTCTGAGAACTGCTGTGCTGCTCCATACATGTTCCTACATCTCACAAGGAGAGACTTCATGAATCCTATTCAATCTTCCATAAATGTTTGCTGCCTCTGATTGAAGTAAAGAAGCTAGTATTTCAGAGATTTTCCAGCTTTGTGGGAAAAGGAAAGAAGGTTTAGAAGTGGTTGTGTGTTCAATAAGAAATCTGGAACCCACTGTATATCACAATGTACTAGCATTTAGATATATGTTTACTGCTCACCTTTATAAACTAAGAAAATGTTACAATTCCATGTTATTATTGTGAAACAAAGAACAATGTGCATGAAGTACATTTGCTGCTTCCCTCTAACAGTCTTGAGTGGCAAGCTATCCATCCACTGTACAATTCCTGCTGAGTTGTTATTTTTTCATGTTGTTGGCAAAACTATAATGTCCACGGAGCAGCAGTACATTCTCTTTAGGCACAGATTCCCTTTCAAGTTTAGCTTTGGAAGGACAATCTAATGGCTTGGGGTGGACCAGCTCAATGCAGAGCATGCCAGTTGACACTAATTTTACTGTCATCCCATGGATTGAATATGCAGGAATATAAGATTGAAGATGAATATGTACAGGACTCATACAGTTGTCACAAGATCTAGAGGGACATTTCAAACACAACACTTTTTCTCCAGAGCATCTCACTAAACTTGCTGTACCAGCCTCATATCCTTGCTCTACAAGAGACTACACACAGCTGTCAGCAGAATCTTTTCCCTTGCCATGTTGACAAGGCTTGCCAGTTCTTATTTCTTATTATTCACTGGAAAATAAAATGTTACAAAAAGAAACATCAAATGAATAAAAAAGCCAACAAAGCTTTCAGTGACAGAACTGTCACTTTTTAGAAAGAGCCAACATTATAGTGGACTTTTTTAATGTCTAAAAGTCACCACTGGCTATGATATAGTCTCAAGGCTAAGCCTCAGGAAGCAGGAAACTGTGTAAAAACTATCAAAATGTAAGTATAAAATACCTAAGCATATATGTTTGTGTGTGTGTGTGTGTGTGTGTGTGTGTGTGTGTGTGTGTGTATTGCTGCTAAGTCAGCTCAAAGTTTACAATTATGCAACATTTTTACAGATCCCTTCCCCCTTTTGTTTCTATACAAATACAAACACAAATGTTTAGTATTTTTCAGTGGTTTTGACATATAAGCTATAGCAAAAATAAACTTAGGGATTTACACTAAGTTTCATAATACCATCAATAACTGCTCATGACCCGATTATAAAAGTAAGATATAGCATTTGCAGATACTTGTTGAAGTAACACCCTATATCTCAAACCCCAATCTTCTCTCAGTTTCTCTGGGCTGCCATATTATAGAAACACCATAAATATGGGTGGTTTATAACAACAGAAATTTATTTCTATATATTCAGAGATACAAGACCAAGGTGATAGCAGATCCAGTTCCTGAGGAAAGACAGCCTCCCCTTAATCATCAACTGTCCTTTTGCTACATTAACATGGAGAAAAGAGACAAGCTTCTCTGGGATTTCTTTTATTGAGACACAAAACCAAGGCTTGAGGCTTCTATATAATGAGCAAATCACCTCCCAGTGTTGCATCTTGAAATTTTGCCATAACCTTGAGGAATGGCTTTCAACCTATTTAAAGTATGGATATTCAGACACCAATACTATGGAACTTGTCACAGTTTCTTTAGGTCTAAAGGCTTCATGCTGATCCTGGAAAGATTTTCTTATACTTGATGTGTACTCTCCAAAGCACATCTTATCTCCAGGATACTGAAGGGCCATTCTTGTGTTTCATCTTCATTCACACCATAGCATGTCTAAAAGAGATAACAAAATAGTCTCAGGACTTGCTCACTGTTGCCAGACCACCCTAGTCAGACTGGAAAAATTACTCAGTAGACAAAGCAACTTATATTCCCCAAATGTTACAAGAGCAAGTTTTAAATATAAAATATTGAAGACCTTTGGCCAACAGGATGGTTCCTCATATGTACTGGTTAGGTAGGAGTGTCCTTAGCTCCTCTGTGGTGCAATGTGTAAGTTTGCTTTACGGGAGCCTCTTCTAGGGTACTCTGCTCTTAGGCAACTCAGAGGTGTTTTATACTGGATGGCACCCTAGATATATGAGTCACTCATCCCACATAGAAGTTCTACAGTTCTGTTCTCAACTAAACAGAATTTCTTTTCCAGAGCTCCTCTTTCCAGTCTGCCCTATGAGCAACAAAGGAAGACAGAACTTCTCAAAATGAATGGATTCCAATTCTCCCAGGAGTCAGACCGTTTATAGAACTTTAAAGGAAAACATTCCAAGGACCCTTTCCCAGAATCCTTATGAACCAGACTTTTCTATGGCAGGGCTTGGAGACCTTTAATTTTCAAAATATCCCACGGGTGTTTCATTGATGCAGAGGACGCAGGTTTCATTGGTTTCACCCATATGTTTGCCTCACAACATGAAGCAGGAACTGCCTCTAAACTCCCACTAATTTTCTCCAGGGTACCGTGTCAGTCACACAGATAACCTGTAAGGATTTTCAGAGTATTCATCTGGAATGTAGAGGGACCTCACTTTTAAGTCTCAGGTAGTACGAAGATGTAAGCCTATAGCCTTGTCCAAAGCTAGGACTCCAATGTACCCTGTGATAAACTGACAGCTTTAGGAATTCTGGTCAGTGGGTCAGCAGGGGACCCCAGGACACTTGAATGAGATCTTGGAGACTAGAGACCTATAGCATGGTGAGTAGCTGTCTACTTGGGGATGAAGGATGTTGTTTATAACTAGCTCATATTCAAGAAGTCAGGGGCTTGTAGGCACATACAGTTTTGTTTCAGGTTATTAAATCTGCTTCTGGGGTAAAATAGAAAGAATTTTTAAGTCTATTTCACAAAGAACAACTTTTACAACCAGGGATGTAGATGAAATCTATCTCCTTTTTCCCCTCTTTCCCTCCTTCTCCTCTCTTTCCCTTCCCTCCCTGTTCACTGCAAGTCTCTAAGGCAGAGATCATTATCCAGTCAAAAGAAAGAGTGTGTGTGCTGTGGCCTTCACAAGGAGGCCTGTGGGTTTGGGCCAGGAGCAGGAATTCCCCACACAGACAGCAAGTCGGCTGCTGGGGATGAACTCACCAGCTCTACAGAAAGCCCCTCTGTTCTCAAGCACCAAGGTGCCTGAGTGGCGTGTTCTGGAGGCCACAGAAGGAGGGACTGTTTGAAAAGGGGTGTTTTTTCCCTAGAATACACAGCGATCCTATTTCCTTAGGGGTGCAGTAAAAACTAGCCATGACTAGATTGCCAAATGTAGCTAAAAGTCAGCAAGGATATTTATCTCCTCAGGCTAGAGTTGTTGCGATGGATCTCTCAGACCAACTTTGAATACTCAATAAATCAAAATGAAAGATTAAAATAAGAAAGCATTTGCTAAGCATGTTAGGAAAGAGCACTTTTATATTGCTATTTTTCTTGCTCTGTGATTTTACTGGCCTTTTAATCCAATAAGAAATGTGCATGCATTTGAGGTGGGAAACAAAAACGGAAAAGAAAAAAGGTAACCGATTCTTGGAGCTTTGACTCTCAAGAGATTTTCAGGTGGAAAGAATTCAATAGCTAAATCTAAACTCGTTTGTTTTATTAAGTGTAAAACACAAACAAACAAAAACGGGAAACAATCCCTGAAGGGCCATGACTGATTAACAACAACAACAACAAAAATCTACTGAATTGTATTCTTTGTTTCTCTTTCATTAAAATGTAAGGACTGATTTCCTGGGAAGCCCCATCAATAATGTTAACAACTATGAATATGTGTAAGCATGTGACTTGTTGGAATGCACAGGGAGACACTTCCCAGAACCTGGTCTCTGGTGTGTAATGTGAAAGTGTCTTACTTGTTTAGAGAACAGCATTGCACAACAAAGCTTAGGAGGTCCTTTGTAGCTTAGAGGCCGTCTCTTGCTGTAGCTTGGCTTAACCTTCTGGACAGCCGCAAAAGCTCTGCTTCTGCTAAAACATACAACTGGGGGCTGGCTGCCTCTTCTGAGTCCAAATCAGACAAGCAAGGACTGCAGCTGTTCTTCTTATGGCTTTTACCTACTTGCACATCCATAAGCCTACAGGGGACACAAGCATGCCAAGCAGTGTCTCTTAAAACTTTGCAGACTGAGGCATAACATCAGGAGCCAATGGCTATATTTGTAGATAACCTTTAATGACATAATTAGGTTAAATGAGTTCATTAAGGTGGGTCTAAGTCAATACGACTGGGTATGTCACCATGCCTTTTGCTGGAAGACTTGAAAACACAGACACATAACGGGAGGATCATGTGAAACACAGAGATGATGAGATGATGACCATAGGCAAGTGGAGGAAAGAAGACTCAAGTTGCATCAGCCTTGACAACACTTCCACCTTGGACTGCTAAACAATAGATTTCTATTGTTTAATCCAGCTGGCCCTCTGTGGTGGTAGCCAACGAAGTTGATATAACTTTGAGCAATGCCTAGGATTCCTGCTCTCAAGCTTTAAACAACAAAAAAGGGCAGACGTTCTACTCTAGGCACAAATAAATCTGCCTCATTCTGGGATGGCAGTGAGGATACATCAAGTACCTAACATAAAATGTGGTAAAACACACAAAGCAAGCAAGCATGCTCATGAGGCTTCAAGTGCATAAATACACGGCTGCTTTCAAATGACAAGACTCTGCTGTTCACTTGAGGCATCGCTTTGCAAGAGAAAGCCTGCTTTCTAATACAAATAATAACGAAAGCCAAGTCTGTACCTAAGCCAAGCAAGAAAAGCCTACAAGCCAGATTTGAGCAAGGTCTAGCTCTCAAATGACAGTGTATACATGTCTGTCGAAAACACTCAGCAATGGGGCATTTGGAAGTGGAAATAGAATACTTTCTTTACCTCAAAAGCTCTGTCTACATCCATCTTCCAAGGGCAACAGCTTCTCAGAGGCTGCCAGCTGATAAGAAGTGGCAAATGATAACTGGAACTTTCATGGTAAAATATAAATAGCCCCTAAGAATTAAAAAGGCCAGGAAACTGGGGAGTTATGTAGTCAAAGTATGCCTTCCAAGATACACACACTCATGCTCACACACACACACACACACACACACACACGCGCCTCCAGGTACATATGTAATCTATATGGAAGAGGAGGCATCATCAACCCCCTTAGAATGGAAACAGCAGTCTCTCCGTTATTGAGTCCTATCCTTCTCTAGTTTGTAATACTGAGAAGGTTATGTAACGTCACAATCCCTCAGCCTTGGTTTCCCAAGTGTAGAATGCAAAATATCAAGTAGTATGTACTCAATAGGGCTGTTATCACAAAGACCAACTGGTTAAGTGGTTAGTAGAGACAACAAAGCCTAGCATATGACATTCACTAAGTGGAGCTTGTTCTTTAAAACAAAGTATGGATAGGAGCAATAGAGAGAGGAACAGCAGGTGCAAGTGATTGGAAAGCTGGAAAATTCAAAGAGGGGCAGGGAGGGAAATAAATGTAGAAAAGGTTAAGATGTAAAAAAAAAAGAGTGATGTCTGGAAAAGTTATAAAAATCATCTATTTCATAAAATTATATATAATTCATATAAGAAACATATAGTTCTAATGAAAAGTTCCCATTTTGGCTGGCAATGTCACCCCCGCACCCCAAATAAAGTATCTAACAAAAATCGCAACACCAGGCATGTGAAGACCCGCCCCCCCTAAAGAAACTACCAAAACATTATGGATTTTTGCTTTTAACCTTGTTGCTCACCCAGAAGTGAATAGTAAGTGCTTATGGCTGAAGACACCGTGCCATTTAGATACAGAGCTCAGAGCATCCAAGCTGGATCTGATTTAAAAGCTTCCTCCCTGAAAACTAGTTTTCATGGTACCAGAAGCCACCATGCAATCTTCCAAGGAAAGGAAACACCAATAGTTTTACTCAGCTTTGGTGATTATGAACCGTAATAACAACAAGCATGGTATGATAAAGTTTATAGTAGTGATGTGCATAACCAATGTGATAACCAATGACTTTTAATTGGACTTGAGATCAACAAGAGGAAAGCAATGTCTGATACTAGGAAACCTAGCCAACTATCTAGGGCCAATGAAGGTGTAGATCTTGGAGAAGAATCCATAACCACCACTTGACTAAACCAGCATAATTCCTAATTACTTTTTAAATATTTACCCTTATACCCACAGATTGAAACCATTACAAACAACCATAACTGTCAAAATGCAGAGAACAAGAGACTGTGTGCTACTTAATCCCACCTGATTTATGGACAACACAATTCTTATTCTTAAGGTTTGGGAACTATTGTGAAAGATTGTAAGAAGTAGAGGAATAGGAAGTTTGCTGCAACCTCACTAGTAGCAGGAAATTGGATAGGATTCAAGACATGATTTACCTCCTGTTGAGTGGGCTTTAAATCTAATTAAACACATGTTAATTACCACCAACATATGAATGCCACTTACTAAATCTTTATGGATTTCTTGCCATACATGACCATTGTGGATCATGGGTGCTGCAGATGAATAGGACTATGAATTGCTTCCCTCCTGTAGCATCTTTTATTTCCTGTTAGCCTGGAAGTTAGACTGTATGGCGGGTGGTGGTTATGGATTAGATTCAGCTCTAGTCATCTGAGTCCTGTGTCCTGTGTGAAGTGTCTTCAGCAACAAGAGTTTACCTTCAACCTCTGAGGGATAACTAAGAGGAATGACAATGTTCTATACTATTTTGGAAAACCCTTGGACTAACCTGCCAAACCAGTCTAAAGGAAATTTCTTATGTCTGGTACTGGAGCATGTATCAGTATTTAATAGATAGATTGTATCAATATTTAATAAATAGAAATAAGGATATTTGTCCTTCTTTCTCCTTCTGAATTGCCTTCATCTTCCTTCACCTGTTAGAGAACCTCATCATTTTTACATCTGCTTTTGTGGAGTCCCTAAAATAAGTAGCTAAAGCTTAAGCACAAATGTAGGAGAATCCATACCACCTCATGATCAGCCCTAGTTGTTTCTGACCTCATCAATCTCATGTATTCTTGCAGAAAGCACCCGATATAGATAGTAAAGCACTGCCAAAGTAGCCGCTCTTCCTAACTTGGCACCTCTTACCCACACTTTGCATCTGGCTCAGCCTTGTGACTTTAACAAGTAGAATGTGTCAGTCTCTGATGACATGGCTTCAAAGAGCTGCAGCATGCATTCAGGCTCTTTCTGCTATATGAAAGACTGAGCTTCCCTGAAGGTGAAAGATGGGGGCCTGGTGAAAGGACCAACCCAAGGCAGTACAAGCCTTTAAGAGATAAGTAGGCACATTATCTCCATCCTGTAGGGATAAAACTGTACACACACGGAATCTGGGATACTGCCCAGGGAATGCTAAAACAGACTGTAATTTTGAGCCTCAAGTTTCAGATTTTTTTTTGTAGAATTAAGGTAGGGTCAGAATTTTTCTTCAGATATGGGACCCTTCTCATGCTTTTTCAAACATATCATTCTTGGACCTAACTCAGGGATTGGTCCAAGATCTTCTGTGTAATGTTTTCTGCCTAGATTTCCTTTGTATGATTTGTATGCCTGAGGTTTATGCCGCATAGGTTGCCTCCCAGGGAAGCTTCCGATAACTCCTTTGCTTACTTCCCTGCCCAATGGCACTTGCTATTGTCAAACATAGCTGATATGCTAACTTTGTTTATTCTCCATCACACACAGCAGAATTCTGCAGGATTAGCTTCTAGTGATATACTATCAAGGACACAGACTTCTATATTAAACTGTATTAGCTTTGAGAGGGTTGACTACTATAACAAAAAGACCCAAAGCAATAAGGTAGGCCTTTCTCAAAGAGCCAAGATGCACTTTCCAGGTCACAGAATACACAAACCTTATTTTCCATCCAAGTCTTCTAATATACTCTCTAAAATGGACTCAGGTGCCAGGAAATGACCTTGTTTTGACTCCTGGGAAGGAGAAAAAAGGACATCACTTTTTCACAGAATGGGGTGGCACAAACACCTCTTGGTTATTTCTACTGATCAGGTTTTCTAAAGCTGTGATCTAGCTGGGTAGATGGGTATTCAGCTACATGGCCATGACCATAGCAAAAAAAGATTTTGAGTCCCAGCAAGCAATTTTGCCTTCATGCCTCACAAACAAATGTCTATTCCAGGAATGATTACTATGATTTCACAATTAAAAGGAGAACTAAAAGATGCACTGCATATCTCAAATAAATACGATTACTCTGACAAGGGTCTGCTGAGGTTGTATTCATAGCTCAAAGAAATGAGCTGCACACAATCCATGCAGATCTCTTTAACTCAATGGTACCTTAGGAAGTAGAGGAGGTTTCTTTCAAATATTGTTTGATGGTTAAAAGATATTTGTCNAAAAGATATTTGTCACTTGCCTGCTTTAATTTCAAAAGTCTTCAACACTGACCCTAGATTTTTTTTTCAGGTTAAGCGGACAGGGTCTGGTGAGATAAGCAATTATGCCATCTATATGTGCCTCCCAGAGGCATCCAATGTGTACTGTCTCCCATGATGCTGGGAAACACTCATCGGTGTATTCACCATCAGTGGAAAACTGATGCCCAAGACACACACCTGGTCTGTCAACTTGCTTCCCCATCAGTGGAAACCCTCTCCCTAAGACACCTCATATGACCAGGATTTGGTCATTAACCTGATCTCTGGCTTTCACAACTTCAACTCTGTAATGTAAGGGACAAACTCTAGGATCTTGTGGGAAGCAAGATAACAATATTTCCAGTCCCTGTTTGCTTCTACCATTCCAGAGCTTCTCAAGCTTCTCGATGTGAGCACACTGGTGTCATCTCATATCACTCAACAGGTCTCAAGTTTCTTTAAGGAGGAACAGTCCCTGGAGTTACCAAGGGTTCTTTACTCTGGTTTCAAACAGCATTGCAGTTATTTCTACAAATAAAATAGTAAAACAAAACCAAGGACCCCCAACATGTACTATTTCATTTTGGGCTGCTCCTTATTCTTAGCACGATTTACCCATTTTCAGGTTGGAAAGGACATTATGTTTACAATAAACTCCTTTAATTCCTCAGCCTTTGAGCTCTGAAGGTTCATGCTGAGGTAGCCCATTCACTTGGGTCTAAATTCAAGTAGAGCCTTCCATGTGTTGTTCAGTAAAGCAAAAAGTATTACAGCTTTTCCTTCCTTCCTTCCTTCCTTCCTTCCTTCCTTCCTTCCTTCCTTCCTTCCTTCCTTCCTTCCTCTCTCTCTCTCTCTCTCTCTCTCTCTCTCTCTCTTTCTTTCTTTCTTTCTTTCTTTCTTTCTGCCTCCCTCCCTTTCTCTCCTCTTTCTTTCTTTCTTTCTTTCTTTCTTTCTTTCTTTCTTTCTTTCTTTCTTTCTTTCTTTCTTTCTTTCTTTCTTTCTTGCCAGAACTTGTCTTACAATTAAGCAAAGGGTCAATTTTAATGGGATTTTTAAAAAAGCAAACTTCACTTATAACCAATACCTAAGTGAGACTCTATTTCCATATAAGAGTATGTATCGGATTCCTGAATGCTGAAGCAATATGACTGGCTGCTTCAGGCTCCCTCCGCTATGAATTCCACCCAGATGTACGCCAGGATGAACTTCTCTTTTTCTTGTTTCTTGTCACATGTTTGGTCACAACAAGAAAGGCTATGACACCTCGAGGGGCATGTTTAAGTTCTGGTAAGAGGGCAGGGGTCAGAAAACAAGACCAGGGAGCATGCTGCCTGACATCATTGGTTACATTCTATCAGAAAATAATTGCTGCAAAAGATGATTCCTCTCCCTCGGGCCTCAGTTTACACTTCATCGGTCACAACTGAGTTATAATTAAAGGCAGCCCGTACTGTGCGTGAAGCTATCTCACCAAGGGCAAGTGGGATCCTTCAGAAACAGTAGAAAGAAGGATGGATGTTCAGAGTATTGAAAACATTCCACCAGGGGCAAAGAAATTGGAAACTCTGTCCCAGCTTTCCAGCTAGCCTCAGTTGTCTCCTATCTAGAAACCCCTGATGTGAAGACATTGTTGCCAGCTTCCTCTACCTCCCCTGCCAAGGCCGACTTTAGGGCAGCAGCTCAAGTGAGTAGAAGAGGCTCTGCTGGGGCTGGAGAGAGGGCTCAGTGATTTGTAGCACTTGCTGTTCCAAACAGTCTCAGATTAGAGTCCCGGGTGGGACACTGGGATGGATTGTTGTGGGTATGGAGTTTATTAGAAGTGTTATTAATGCCCTGCATAGGCAAATAGAAAACACCGTGAGGGACACACCGAGGAAAGCAGGACACACACAGAAGAACAGGGGGTTCTTCTTATAGCTTTCTGAGTAGAGGAGAGGCTTCATTCACAGCAGGAGCAGGTAATCAGATCTCTGATTCTCAGCAGAAGACAGGAAAGGGGTGGGGAGCAAGGCATGGAGCCAGCAATGCCACCCAATGATATAAACCCACTTCCCCAGGTTCGAGGGCCTGGAAATTCATGTCTGTTAGAGACTCATGGGCCTTATCTCAGTCAGAACGTGTCAGTATCTGTGAGAGGTGAAGACCTCTGTAGCCTCAGTCACAGTCCGCTCAGGATTTTAATACTGCATTCTTTCAATGATAACCTTCCTATTCATTAGTGAACTCTCTGTTTCAACCACTACAAGTGCCCTGGGCTACTTCCTTGCTCCAGGGCACAAGAACCTGGGAATCTCAACAGGTACCCTCCGGACTCTGATCTCTGGCTGTCACATGAGCAATGCAGAGATGGTGGAATTTCATCTAGAGGGGAACATCTGGCTTGGGTTTTACAAGGCTGTGAAAACATGAAGTATGCCTGAGGACCTTCAGACAACACCTATACCGACAGTCACATGACCCCATGCACAATGGAGGACCTTTTGAGGAGATGACAGCATAGAAGGAGAGGTTTGGTCAGAGGGTAGAGACCATGCTATCTCTCAGAGGAGAGGAGAACCAGGAATCCCTGTGCTAAACTGCATACTCATGAACATAGGCCAAGACAACAGTTGAACACGCCATGCCTTCATCTTCTATGAATTTATCAGGGTTAGACAAAGAACGTTCTCTACATAGAAAAACAGAACATTGGCCATATTATGTCATCTTCTGTACTAAAAGCATACACTTAAGAATTAAAACAACAATAACAACAACAACAGTATGACAGTGAGAAACTGGATTCACAGCTGAGCTATGGCTCACCCCCAGGTCACTGTGTCCTGCTTATTGTGAGTGATTTCACAAGGTGTCACCAGGAGATGAAGTTGCTCTGTGATCATTAATCTAGTAACACTACGAAATTCTCACACAATCACAAACTTGGCGCTGATAACAGAATGCTCACACTTTTCTGTGTCACTTCCCCTTCCCAAATGAGAGCAGCAGTCACCTCAATATCAATTACAGAATTCTATTCCTGCTACCTTTTGGATAAAAGAACTCAGGGCATCCAGGTATAGCAGTACTCTTGCTTTCTAACAGAACGATTGACTATTCAAACCTCTCCCTGTTCTCCCAAAAGAAACATGTCCCTTTCCAAACCTGTTCTAGTTTGAACCTGAAATGTCCCCTCTGGCTTGTGGTTTGAACACTCAGTTCTCAGTTGTTTTGAAGGCTGGAGAGTAGCAGCCCAAAGCTCCCACTGCTGCACCAGCCACAAGGGCTCCACCATGTCAGATGAAACCCTCGGAACACTCTTGACAAAGAAACGGGAAAAGAAAGAATGCAGCCTGAGCAAACCATGAGAAATTAGCCAGTAAGCAACACCCACCCATGACTTCTGCACAAGCTTTTGCCTCCAGGTTCTGCCCTGCTTAATTAAGTTCCTGTCCTGACTTTCTTCAATGATAGACTACAAATGGACCCTTTCCTCCCCTTCCCCCATAGAAAGAGAAAGAGAAAGAGAAAGAGAAAGAGAAAGAGAAAGAGAAAGAGAAAGAGAAAGAGAAAGAGAAAGAGAAAGAGAAAGAGAAAGAAGGACGGAGTGAATAACTGTGAGGTGACAAACACTGTAACTAAAATTTAACAATTAGTGGAAGGAATCCATTCGGAAGAAGCTCAATGGTATTGTCAGCAGTAGATGTGGACTTTCTGGATATAATTAGGCAACAATTGATCCCTGGCTTAAGTCTCCTAACTCTGCAATAGCTGACTCAAAATTCATCATGAATTTAATTTATGAATTTAAAATGCAAAACCATATAGATTTTTTTAAAAATCCAATCTTGCCCAAGATGTGAGCGAATATTTGAGCAGACAGAATACATGGAAGATGCCATATCGGTGAAGACAGCCCTACTTGATTAGCTAAGGATGCGATTTAAACCTCATGATGTCACCACACACCCATTAGAATTGTTGTGTTTACTTTAAAAGCTGAACAAACAAAAACAGTGAGGGTACCAAGTACAGACAGAGATGGGGAGACACTAGGCTGTGACCTCCCAGTGTCCAGACTCTCTAGAAAGCAATCTCACAATTTCTAAATTGCAATCATACAGCTGCCATATTTACTAGCAATCCTAGGTGCTCATTCCAGAGACCTTAACTGTCATTCATATGAGAAATGGTCTATAGTATCTTCCCTGTTAAGAGTTTAAAGCTGAAGGCTGAAGGTCTTCAGTGCATGGGTGTATAAACAGAATATGGCACATATAAATCATGGAATACTATTCAGCAATAAAAAGGCAGAATTTCCTGGATGGGTCTGCAGAGAATTATACTGATGGAAAGGTCTCTCAGGTTGTATTCTGTGTGGCTGATGTCTTATTACCTTTTCAAAATTATAAAATTAGACAATTATAAATTTGAGTGATTTCAAGAGACTAGGGAAGGGTTTTCAGTAGAAGAACTAGGTGTGGCTGCAAACTGGCCACTTGAAAGATTCTGCATCATGGAGATGTTCTCCAATTTGTCTCTATGGCAACTTCTGGGCTGTTATGTCAGTCTATGTAGTTTGGAAAGTTGTTACTGTTAGCATTTTGTCTAGGCTCTGCCCCATAGTTAACCTGGCAACAGCAAGATGTGCCTGACTCATTATAAAAGGGTCTGCTTGTCCCCTCCTCTCTCTCTCTCTCTCTCTCTCTCTCTCTCTCTCTTGCCTTCTTGCTTCTGCTCTGTCCTCTTGTCCCTTACCCTCCTTCTCCCCAATCTCTACTCCTCTCTTCTTCCTCCTTCTCCTCCTCCTCCTCCTCCTCCTCCTCCTTCTTCTTCTTCTTCTTCTTCTTCTTCTTCTTCTTCTTCTTCTTCTTCTTCTTCTTCTTCTTCTTCTTCCTCTCTCTCTCTCTCTCTCTCTCTCTCTCTCTCTCTCTTCCTTTCTCTGCCTTTACAACCCACTCAACTCCCCTCATCATGCCCAAAATAAATTCTATTTTATACCAAACAACAACAAAAAGAGTATGTATCTTTAATTAACAAACTTAAAATCTGACATTGGCCTTTTGCAAATTTGACTGAAAACTCCCACTCCAAAGAGTGAGGAGAGAGGGGGGAAGAAGAGAAGAGAGAGAGGAGAGAGGAGAGAGAGAAAGAGTGAGAGAGAGCGAGAGAGTGAGAGCGAGAACAAGAACAAGAGGATGAGGGAAAGAGAGAGGGGGAAGAGTAGGAGGAGAGGGAGGAAGGGGGAGGGTGGGAGGGAGGGAGGGAGAGAGAGAAAGAGAGACAGAGACATAGAGACAGAGAAACACAGAGAGATCTACTTTCTGAGTAACACAGTTCAAACCTTAATTGTTCAGACTCCCTTCTGATAATTGCTTTAATGACACATCTATTTCCATCTAGCATCTCCACAGACCTCCTTGAAAACCCTGAATCCTTCTTGTGCTCATCATACAAAACATCTATTCAGCTTGCACACTTTACTCTTCTGATTATGATGCAGTCTTGAGGGGCTGTGAACAGAAATGATGAAATGACAAGTGAAAATAGAAATTTCCAACATGGCAAACAACACAATCTGCAAAGTGTCAGGCTGGAACGCTGCAACTGGGACTAAATGAAGGCACAGTGTCTGTGCTGGGCAGCCAGGACTGGAAGGCTTTACTGAGCTGACCAAGAGGCCCCCTGACAGGAGCCAATCTGTGTCCCCGCCCAGCCGTTGCCATGGCTGCTCTATGTACAGAGGCCGCTTTCACCTGAGGCGTTGCCATGGCCACACTGTCTGTTAGGGCCGCAAATGCGCAAATGCGCAGAGCCAAGTGGGCTGCACCAAGCTGCCTCAGCCTGGGGCTCCGGAGCCGGAGTGTCCTGGCATTATGCTCCAGATGAAATTCTAAGATCTAGAATTATTAACATCCATTATGAACAGAAAGAAGCTGCAGAAGTTGACGGACACCTTAACTAAAAATTGCAAGCACTGTAAGTAAGAACTGAATGCTAGAGGACCTATGACTTCTGGACCAGATCTTTTCTACCCAGTCCCTACTTCCTGTTTCCACCAGTAATGGCCCCTCCACACTACCCCTCAAGAGGATCTGGAAAAGAATCCCTTTCTGGAGTTCCAACTCCTTGGGAGGCATCCATCCTATCCCTTTATAAGTGGACAAGTTCCAAGCTGCCCGAGCTTCCTCACACACATTCATTAATTCAAAGATCCTCTTTATTTGCTTTTATGTTAGAGAAGCAATATGGTGTGTATCTGGGAGGCATGTGGCTTTAGCTTTAGACAGGTTGAAAAGGATGCCCCAGAAAAACACCAGAATCAAGAAAGCAGCAGAGCCTTTACCTACTTTCTGGGTCTTTCTAGAGAAGAAAAAATACAAAACAAAAAACAAAACAAAACAAAGCTCTGAGGTCTAAGTTCTGGAAGTTTGATAAGAGATCCATAAAGAAAACAGTCATGCTCTCCCGGACACCTTTAAGAAAGAGATTTGAGGTGTTACAGACACTGCATTTCATTGAAAAGTGTACTGCTCAGCAAATCTAAGATGGTAAGGAATCGGTTCCCAGTTTCAGATGCTCAATTTCCAATTCCCAATCAGGTCCTAAGGTAAAGGAGATCCTGCAGGTGAGCACACATGAGAGCATTGTACTCAGACAGAAAACCAGCTGTTCTTGAGCTGAGAAGCAGTGTGTGGATCCTTGAGATGAGGGCAGTATTGTTTGATGTGTGAATTTAGAAGCTGTGTGATGGTCGAAGAGATACTGGTCACAATGAAAATGGAGAGGTCACATCTTCTTCAAACCATCTCTGTTGTGTGAAGGTGTGGAAGTGAACTTCTAATGTAGCGCTGGAGGTTTCTGGACTAGCACCTTTATATCATTAGTATCTGATACAGTGTGTGAGAATTGATGTCATGGCAGTAGTGCCCCGACTGAAAACTATGATATATTATACTGTGAGCATCTTAAAATTCTCCGAAAATGGCAGTCATTTAAGGTGTTCATAAATTTGATAAGAAATTGTGTTTTTTTGTTGTTTTCCTGAAAGGCTTCCATCTCTGGGAGAATATATGCTATTTTGAAAATGAGTAAAAACATTTCTGTTGAATACTCATAACACATTAATAACTGGTAGGCACAATGTTTATTTAAGTCTGCTTCATAAGTACACAATTCTTCACTAACAAACAGTGATAAAAATTCAAAAATAATGAAGTAAGGGTGTTTTCCCTATTTCCAAGAGCCATACACTATCTAATACAAAATTCAATGCCAGGCTTGAGAAACCTCCAGTTGAGTTATTGGTTAGGGGAATACAAGAGATTACCAAGACAATATGGGCCTTGGCTGTTCCCTTTGTCTTCCAGAGCTTGAAAGTGAGATCCTATTGCTGAAGATATCATACACTCAAGAGACAGAATTCCTAGAAATTGAGATGGAGCTGGCCTGGAAACCTCCCTGAGGCCTAGCTCTTATATCTTAAAGTGTTGTGCATGCGGCCAAGGGAGAGGAACAATCAGTAGACCTACCCAGAGAAAGGCCCATGAGCCAGGAAAATGACTGGACAGGCACACAATCCACAGTGGTGGCACTTTTATCTTTCAAGTAAAAAGATAATTTTTACCAGCTGTTTAATTGGACTTAGTAAGAGAGGCCTCATGTCTGGTACTATAAATCTAGCCAACTAACCATGGCTGGAAGGATCATGAACCTTAGACTAGAACCTACAATTGCCATTTTCCTAAACCAGTATAATTTCTATGTTCTAAATGATTATTATTGTAGCCACAAATAAGTAGTTCTCACTCTGCATCAAGTAAGTCTCTTTTTTCAACAGAGACTACTTCAAAGATCTACAATGTGTCATGATACAAAGAATAAGGGACCATGAGGTACCTAGGCCCAATTGATAGATGCACAACACAATCTCTGAGTCTTATTTCTAAGACTCATAGAAAAATCAAAGAAGAGGGAGAAGAAAGATCTTAAGAGTCAGAAGACCAGGATGTGAATAGATAGCATTCGTAGACATGACCAGGAAAATGCCCTCTAGTTAGTCTGGCTAAGGGTTATCTATCTTGTTGACTTTCTCAAAGAATTAGCTCCTGGTTTTGTTGATTCTTTGCATAGTTCTTTTTATTTCTACTTGGTTGATTTCAGCCCTGAGTTTGATTATTCACTGCCTTCTACTCCTCTTGGGTGCATTTGCTTCTTTTTGTTCTACAGCTTTCATTTGTGCTTTCAAGCTGCTAGTGTTTGCTCTCTCCAGTTTCTTTTTGGAGGCACTCAGAGCTATGAGTTTTCCTCTTAGCACCGCTTTCATTGTGTCCCATAAGTTTGGGTATGTTGTGGCTTCATTTTCATTAAATTCTAAAAAGTCTTTAATTATTTCTTTCTTTATTTCTTCCTTGACCAAGTTATCATTGAGTAGAGTGTTTTTCAGTCTCCACATGTATTGTGAGCTTTCTATCTATTCTTTTTGTTGTTATTGAAGACCAGCCTTCATCTAATAGGATGCACGGGATTATTTCAATCTTCTTGTATCTGTTGAGGCCTATTTTGTGGCTGATTATGTGGTCAGTTTTGGAAAAGGTACCATGAGGTGCTGAGAAGAAGGTGTACTCTTTTGTTTTAGTATAAAATGTTTTATAGATATTTATTAAATTCATTTGTTTCATAACTTCTGCTAACTTCACTGTCTCTGTTTAGTTTCTGCTTCCATGATCTGTCCATTGATGAAACTGGAGCATTGAAGTATCCCACTGTTATTGTGTGAGTTGCAATGTGTACTTTGGGATTAAGCAAAATTTCTTTTATGATTGTGGGTGCCCTTGCATTTAGAGCATATATGTTTAGAACTGAGAATTCATCTTGGTAGATTTTACATTTGATGAATATGAAGTGTCCCTCCTTATCTTTTTTGATAACTTTACATTCAAAGTTGGTCTTATTCGATATTAGAATGGCTACTCAAGCTTGTTCTTGAGACCATTTGCTCAGAAAATTGTTTTCTAGACATTTACTCTGAGGTAGTATCTGTCTTTGTCTGTGAGGTGGGTTTCCTGTATGCAGCAAAATGTTGAGTCTTGTTTATGTATCCATCTGTTATTCTATGTCTTTTTATTGAGGAATTGAGCCCACTGATATTAAGAGATACTAAGGAAAGTAATTGTGCTTCCTGTTATTTTTGTTGTTAGAAGTAGTGTTACATTTATGTGGCTACCTTCTTTTTGACTTATTAAAAGATTATTTTCTTACTATTTCTAGGGAGTAGCTTCCCTCCTTGTGTTGGGGTTTTCCGTTTATTATCCTTTGAAGGGCTGGAGTTAGGGAAAAATATTGTGTAAATTTGTTTTTGTCATGGAATACCTTGGTTTCTCTATCTATGGTAATTGAGAGTTTTGCTGGGTATAGTAGCCTGGGTTGGCATTTGTGTTCTCTTAGGGTATGTATGCCATCTGCCTTTATATGTTACTTGACCTTTTTCCCTTTCTGCTTTTAATACTCTTTCTTTGTTTTGTGCATTTGGTGTTTTGAATATTATGTGTCAGGAGGAATTTCTTTTCTGGTCCAATCTACTTGGAGTTCTGTAGCCTTCTTGTGTATTCATGGTCATCTCTTTCTTTAGGTTAGGAAAGTGTTCTTCTATAATTTTGTTGAACAAAGCACACATTGAAAGAGTTAAAGGGAGCATTTGTGCAGCTCAATCCAAAGGATGGTCCCAACGACTGCGGCTGCCAGGGATCCATCCCACAATCAGTCACCAAACATATACACTATATCATATGCCAGCAAGATGGTGCTGAAAGGGCCGGATATAGCGGTCTCGGGGGAAAATATACCAATCCCTGGCAAACATGGAGGTGGAAGCTCACAGTCAGCTTTTAGATGGAACACAGGGTTCCCAAGGAAGAAGGAGCTAGAGAAAGTACCCAAGGAGCTAAAGGGGTCTTCAACCCTATAGGTGGAAGAATAACCATGAACTAACTAGTACCCCCTGGGCTCGTGTCNATAACAATAAAAAAAGGTCATGAATTTGGAAGGGATTGGAGATCATGAGATGTGGAGGAGTTAGTGGAGAGGAGGGAGAGACAGCAGTGGCATAGACGCAGTGTTGTCATATGAAGTAGTCAAAAGGTTTTAAAATCAGTGTGAAACTTTTTCTTATAGATGACTTTCTATCACGGTCATAAATTAATCTAATGCCACTTAAGGGACATTTCTGTTGATATTGAAATGCAGTGTTGCTGTTCCTTCCTCGAACACCAAAAGTTCTTAACTTTTAGAGCTTTCCTTGATCCTGCATATGCATTTTTATATCATTAGATTTAACATTTTAACTATTTTATATGTTTGGTACTTGGCATTAAGGTCAAAAGGTTTACTCTTAACCATAATGATGGGGGTGGAGTTCAAAATACCTGCTATTAGATATATTAAACATTATCTATTCAATGTTTTCCCCTGTATAAAGGGAATCTAAGCCCAGTTGTTCTGCTGTTCCTGTTCTCTATTGTCCCTGTTCTCTGTTGCAGAGATATACTTTTATTCTGTTCCAGGAAAGAAAAAGAAAGTCAACTCTGGTTTTGATCTAGACCTGACATGGTAGGTCCATCTTTGTGCTATGTCCATCTATCTCCAGGATAGGTTTATCTCTGTGCTGAGTTCCAGCTCTGTGTTGAGTCCCATCTCTGCTCTAGGTCAATCTTTGTGCTATGTCTATCTATCTCTGTGCTAATTCCATCGATTTCTATACTAAGTCCATCTCTGTGCTTGGCCTATCTGTCTGTGCTAAGTCCATCTCTGTACTAAGTATATCTCTGTGCTAGATCTCTCTCTCTCTCTCTCTCTCTCTCTCTCCCTCTTTCCCTCCCTCCTTCTCTCTCCCTTCCTCTCCCCCTCCTCTCCCTCCTCGTCCTTTCCCTCCTTCTCCCCCTCCCCCTCCTTCTCCCCCTCCCCTTTTCTTTGTCTCTTTCTTTCTCTCTGTGCTAGGTTCCTCTATGTTCTAGGCCCATCTCTGTACTAGGTTCATCTCTATGTTAGGTCCATCTATCTCTATAAGACAATTTCTGTGCTAGGTCTATCTTTTTGTGCTAGGTCTGCCACTGTGCTAGGTCCATCTCTGTGCTAGGTCCATCTCCTCTTGATCTATCTTTGCGTTTAATGTAAGGCATAAGAGTATTATTGTACAGTTAAGTTTTTGTTGTTGTTGTTTGGGTTTTTTTTTTTTTTTTGAAAGTTAGCTTCTGGCTCTGACTCCTGAATGCCTTTCATTTTGCAAGTGAAAATCAGGTCTAATAGTGAATAGATAGGCAGAAGTAGTTCCTTTTACATTATTTTTCCAATGCTGTGGCATCAGCATGAAGTCATGGCTATACTTTCCTTCTGTTTTTCTACTTAATGCCCATGCATCTTGTAACAACCCTACGAGGCAGGATTCCAGTGCTTGGCTGTGTCACATTTTGTTTAACTACTCATCCACCACAGAATACTTAGGTTGCTCCTGTTGGCTCTTCTCAAGGCAGTTACCATGAACACTGGTATCGAGGCATCTGGCTGAGTTCCTCCTCTCAGTTCTTTAATGCTGTGCTAAAGTAGATCACGGGATCACATTGATAGGAACTGACGTGATGCTTTCCATTATAACTGTTCATTTAAAAGTCTTAACAAATTTCCACTATTTATTTGCTATTTTTACCTTTTCCAAAGTTTTAAGTTTTTCTATAAAAATATGATTCTTAAAACCAGGAACCACCCTCATCTGTTGTGGCTTGTAGGATAGGGTGCAATTGCTCAATTTTCTCATATACACAGGCTTTGTCCTTATGTATGAAAGAATGCATTCATAAAATTTCTCCATCATCTACTCATATTTCACATTTTAATTCACTTATATTCTTTTTGGTGAACTATATTTTTAAAATGTTTTATTGACTGTTGCTGCTGCTGATGTTAGTAGTACTGGTGCTATATAGTTGTGTGTGTGTGTGTGTGTGTGTGTGTGTGTGTGTGTGTGTGTGTGTGCAAGTGGTATCAAACACAGGTCCTCAGGCCTCCATGGCAAGGCAAGTGCTTTTTGGTTTTTAACCAGCTGAAATATGTTGCCAGCCTTCGTGTATGTTCTTAATGCCAGTAAGTAGTCATTCTCATACTCTCATATTTTTCTCTGTCTCTTTCATCTCTCTAATTCTTCTTTCTCTTTCATGTTTGTGGGTGTATGTTTTTTGAATCTTTTTTTAATTAGGTATTTTCTTTATTTACATTTCAAATGCTATCCCGAAAGTTCCCTATACCCTCCCCCTACCCACACATTCCCACATCTTGGCCCTGGTGTTCACCTGTACTGGGGCATATAAAGTTTGCAAGACCAAGGGACCTCTCTTTCCAATGATGGCTGACTAGGCCATCTTCTGCTACATATGCAGCTAGAGACATGAGCTCTGGGGGTACTATTTAGTTCATATTGTTGTTCCACCTATAGGGATGCAGACCCCTTCAGCTCCTTGGGTACTTTCTCTAGCTCCTCCATTGGGGGCCCTGTGTTCCATCCTATAGATGACTGTGAGCATCCACTTCTGTGTTTGCCATGCACTGGCATAGCCTCATATGAGAGTTATATCAGTGTCCTTTCAGCAAAATCTTGCTGGCATATACAATAGTGTCTGGGTTTGGTGGCTGATTATGGGATGGATCCCCAGGTAGGGTAGTCTCTGGATGGTCCATGCTTTTGTCTTAGCTCCAAACTTTGTCTCTGTAACTCCTTCCATGCTTGTTTTGTTCCCTATTCTAAGGAGGAAGGAAGTATTCACATCTTGGTCTTCATTCTTCTTGATTTTCTTGTGTTTTGCGAATTGTATCTTGGGTATTCTATGTTTCTGGACTAATATTCACTTATCAGTGAGTGCATATCAAGTGACTTCTTTTGTGATTGGTTTACCTCACTAAGGATGATATCCTCCAGATACATCCATTTGCCCAAGAATTTCATTAATTCATTGTTTTTAATAGCTGAGTAGTATTCCATTGTGTAAATGTACCACATTTTCTGTATCCATTCCTCTGGATTATTTCCAGCTTCGTGCTATTATAAATAAAGCTGCTATGAACATAGTGGAGCATGTGTTTTTATTACCAGTTGGAACATCTTCTGGGTATATGCCCAGGAGAGGTATTGCTGGATCTTCCAGTAGTACTATGTCCAATTTTCTGAGGAACTGTCAGACTGATTTCCAGAGTGGTTGAAGCAGCTTGCAATCCCACCAGCAATAGAGGAGTGTTCCTCTTTCTCCACATCCTCACCAGCATCTGCTGTCACCTGAATTTTTGATCTTAGCCATTCTGACTGGAGTGAGGTGGAATCTGAAGGTTTTTTTGATTTGCATTTCCCTGATGATTAAGGATGTTGAACATTTTTTTTTTTCAGGTGCTTCTGAGCCCTTCGGTATTCCTCGCTTAAGAATTCTTTGTTTAGCTATGTACCCCACATTTTAATGGGATTATTTGAATTTCTGGAGTCCAGCTTCTTGAACTCTTTGTATATATTGTATATTAGTCCCCTAGCAGATTTAGAATTTGTAAAAATCCTTTCCCAATCTCTTGGTGACCTTTTTGTCTTATTGACAGTGTCTTTTGCCTTACAGAAGCTTTGCAATTTCATGAGGTCCCATTTGTCAATTCTTGATCTTAGAGCACAAGCCATTGCTCTTCTGTTTAGTAATTTTTCCCCAGTGCCCATATCTTCGAGGCTTCTCCCCACTTTCTTCTCTATAAATTTCACTGTATCTGGTTTTATTTGGAGGTCTTTGATCCACTTAGACTTGAGCTTTGTACAAGGAGATAAGAATGGGTAAATTCTCATTCTTCTACATCATAACCACCAGTTGTGGCAGCAACATTTGTTGAAAATGCTGCCTCTTTCCACTGGATGGTTTTAGCTTCCTTGTCAAAGATCAAGTGACCATAGGTGTGTGGGTTCATTTCTGGGTCTTTAATTTTATTCTATTGATCTACCTGTCTGTCACTGTACCAGTACCATGTAGTTTTTATTACAATTGTTCTGTAGTAGAGCTTGAGGTCAGGCATGGTGATTCCACCAGAGGTTCTTTTATTGTTGAGAATAGTTTTTGCTATCCTAGGTTTATTATTATTCCAGATGAATTTGCAAATTTCCCTTTCTAACTCAGTGAAAAATTAAGGTGGAATTTTGATGGCGATTGCATTGAATCTGTAGATTGCTTTTGGCAGGATAGCCATTTTGACTATATTAATCCTGCCAATCCATGAGCATGGGAGATCTTTCCATCTTCTGAGATCTTCATCAATTTCTTTCTTCAGAGACTCGAAGTTCCTGTTATAGAGATATTTCACTTCCTTAGTTAGAGTCACACCAAGGTATTTTATATTATTTGTGACTATTGTGAAGGGTGTTATTTTCCTAATTTCTTTCTCAGCCTGTTTATTATCCTTTGTGTAGAGAAAGGCCACTGATTTGTTTGAGTTAATTTTATATCTAGCTACTTCACTGAAGCTGTTTATCAGGTTTAGGAGTTCTCTGGAGATATTTTTAGGGTTTTATATATATATATATATATATATATATATATATATATATATATATATTATCATATCATCTGCAAATAGTGATATTTTGACTTCTTCCATTCCAATTTGTATCCCCTTGATCTCCTTTTGTTGTTGAATTGCTCTGGCTAGGACTTCAAGTACTATATTGAATAGGTAGGGAGAAAGTGGGCAGCCTTGTTTAGTTCCTGATTTTAGTGGGATTGCTTCGAAGTTTCTCCCAATTAAGTTTGATGTTGGTTACTGGTTTGCTGTAGATTGCTTTTATTTTGTTTAGGTATGGGCCTTGAATTCCTGATCTTTCCAAGACCTTTATCATGAATGGGTGTTAGATTTTGTCAAATGCTTTCTCAGCATCTAAGGAGATGATCATGTGGTTTTGTCTTTGAGTTTGTTTATATAATGAATTACATTGATGGATTTTTGTATATTAAACCATCCCTGCATCCCTGGGATGAAGCCTACTTGGTCATGATGGATGATCATTTTGATGTGTTCTTGGATTTGGTTTGGGAGGTTTTTATTGAGTATTTTTGCAATGATATTCGTAAGGGAAATTGGTCTGAAGTTCTCTTTCTTTGTTGGATCTTTGTGTGGTTTAGGTATCAGAGTAATTGTGGCTTTATAGAACGAATTGGGTAGAGTACCTTCTGTTTCTATTTTGTGGAATAGTTTGAGGAGAGTTGGAATTAGGTCTTCTTTAAAGGTCTGATTGAACTCTGCACTAAGCCCATCTGGTCCTGGGCTTTTTTTGGTTGGGAGACTATTGATGACTGCTTCTATTTCTTTAGGGGAAATGGGACTCTTTAGATTGTTAATCTGATTCTGATTTAACTTTGGTACCTGGTATCTGTCTAGGAAGTTGTCCATTTCATTCAGGTTTTCTTTTTTCTTTCTTTTTTATTAGATATTTCTTCATTTACATTTCAACTGCTATCCCAAAAGTTCCCTATACCCTCCCTCTGCCCTGATCCCCCACCCGCCCACTCCCACTTCCTGGCCCTGGCATTCCCCTGTACTGGGGCATATAAAGTTTGTAAGACCAAGTGTCTGGATTTGGTAGCTGATTATGGGATGGATCCTCGGGTGGGGTAATCTCTGTATGGTCCATCCTTTTGTCTTACCTCCAATCTTTGTCTCTGTAACTACTTTAGTGGGTGTTTTGTTCTCTATTTTAAGAAGGAATTAAGTGTGCATACTTTGGTTTCATTCTTCTTGATTTTCTTGTGTTTTGCAAGTTGTATCTTGAGTATTCTCAGAGGAATGGATACAGAAAATGTGGTACATTTTACACAATGGAGTACTACTCAGCTATTAAAAATAATGAATTTATGAAATTCTTGGGCAAATGGATGCATCTGGAGGAAATCATCCTTAGTGAGGTAACCCAATCACAAAAGAAGTCACTTGATATGCACTCGCTGATAAGTGGATATTAGCTCATTCAGGTGTTCTAGTTTTGTTGAGTATAGCCTTTTGTAGCCGGATCTGATGATGTTTTGGATTTTCTCAGGTTCTGTTGTTATGTCTCCTTTTTTATTTCTGATTTTGTTAATCAGAATACTCTCCCTGTGCCCTCTAGTTAGTCTGGCTAAGGGTTTACCTATCTTGTTGATTTTCTCAAAGAACCAGCTCCTTGTTTGGTTGATTCTTTGAATAGTTCTTTTTGTTTCCACTTGGTTGATTTCAGTCCTGAGTTTGATTATTTCCTGCCATCTACTCCTCTTTGGTGAATTTGCTTCCTTTAGTTCTAGAACTTCCAGGTGTGCTGTCAGGGTGCTAGTGTATGCTCTTTCTAATTTCTTTTTGGAGGCACTCATGGCTATAAGTTTTCCTCTTAGGACTGCCTTCATTGTGTTCCATAAGTTTGGGTATGTTGTGGCTTCATTTTCATTAAACTCTAAAAAGTCTTTAATTTCTTTCTTTATTTCTTCTTTGTCCAAGATATCATTGAGTGTTTTTCAGTTTCCATGTGAATGCTGGCTTTCTATTATTTTTGCTGTTATTGAAGATCAGCCTTAGTCTGTGGTGATCTGATAGTATGCATGGGATAATTTCAATATTTTTGTATCTGTTGAGGCCTGTTTTCTGACCAATTATATGCTCAATTTTAGAGGAGGTATGATGTGGCACTGAGAAGAAGGTATAACCTTTTGTTTTAGGATAAAATGTTCTGTAGATATCTATTAAATCCATTTGTTTCATAGTTTCTGTTAGTTTCACTGTGTCTCTGTTTTGTTTCTGTTTCCAGGATCTGTTCATTAATGAGAATGGGGTGTTGAAGTCTCCCACTATTATTGTGTGAGGTGCAATGTGTGCTTTGAGCTTTACTAAAGTTTCTTTAATGAATGTGGCTACTCTTGCATTTGGAGCATAGATATTCAGAATTGGGAGTTTATTTTGGTAGATTTTTCCTTTGATGTGTATGAAGTGCTCCTCCTTGTATTTTTGATAACTTTGGCTTGAAAGTCAATTTTATTCGATATTAGAATGGCTACTCCAGCTTGTTTCTTCAGTCCATTTGCCTGGAAAATTGTTTTCCAGCCTTTCACTCTGAGGTAGTGTCTGTCTTTTTCCCTCAGGTGGGTTTCCTGTAAGCAGCAAAATGTTGGGTCCTATTTGTGTAGCCAGCCTATTAGTCTATGTCTTTTTTGAGTCCATTGATGTTAAGAGAAATTAAAAAAAGTAATTGTTGCTTCCTGTTATTTTTATTGTTAAAATTGGGATTCTGTTCTTGCGGCTGTCTTCTTTTAGGGTTGTTGAAGGATTACTTTCTTGTTTTTTCTAGGGTGTAGTTTCCTTCCTTGTGTTGGTGTTTTCCAGTCATTATTTTTTGAAGGGCTGGATTAGTGGAAAGATATTGTGTGAATTTGGTTTTGTCATGGAATACTTTGGTTTCTCCATCTATGGTAATTGAGAGTTTTTCTGGGTATAGCAGCCTGGGCTGGCATTTGTGTTCTCTTAGGGTCTGTATAACATCTGTCCAGGATCTTCTGGCTTTCATAGTCTCTGGTGAGAAATCTGGTGTAATTCTAATAGGCCTGCCTTTATATGTTACTTGATCTTTTTCCCTTACTGCTTTTAATATTCTGTCTTTATTTAGTGCATATTTGGTTCTGATTATTATGTGTGTGGAGGAATTTCTTTTCTGGTCCAGTCTTTTTGGAATTCTGTAGGCTTCTTGTATGTTCATGGACATCTCTTTCTTTAGGTTTGGGAAGTTTTCTTCTTTAATTTTGTTGAAGATATTTGCTGTCCCTTTAAGTTGAAAATCTTTATTCTCATCTACTCTTATTATTCGTAGGTTTGGTCTTCTCTTTGTGTCCTGGATTTCCTGGATGTTTTGAGTTAGGATCTTTTTGCATTTACATTTTCTTTGATTATTGTATCTCTATGGAATCTTCTGCACCTGAGTTTCTCTCTTCCATCTCTTGTATTCTTTTGCTGATGCTTGCATCTATGTATGGTTCCTGGTTTCTTTTCTAGGGTTTCTATCTCCAGAGTTGTCTCACTTTGGGTTTTCTTTATTGTTTCTACTTCCCTTTTTAGGTCTTGGATGGTTTTGTTCAATTCCATCACCTGTTTGGTTGTGTTTTCCTGTAATTCTTTAAGGGATTTTGTGTTTCCTCTTTAAGGACTTCTACCTGTTTAGCAGTGTTTTCCTTTGATTCTTTAAGGACTTCTACCTGTTTAGCAGTGTTCTCCTATATTTCTTTAAGTGAGTTATTAATGCCCTTCTTAAGGTCATCTACCAGCATCATGATATATGATTTGAATCTGAATCTTGCTTTTCGGGTGGGTTGGGGTATCCAGGACTGGCTGAGGTGGGAGTGCTGGGTTCTGATGATGTTGAGTGGTCTGGGTCTGTTGGTTAGATTCTTATGTTTGCCTTTCACTACCTGGTAATCTCTGGAGTTAGTTGTTATAGTTGTCTCTGGCTGGAGCCTGTTCCTCCTGTGGTTATGTTAGCCTCTGTCAGCTGTCCTGGGAGTCCAGCTCTCTTCTGAGTCTCAGTGGTCATAGTACTCTCTTCAGGCAAGCTCTCCTCTTGCAGGGAAGGTACATAGAGGTCTGGCGTTCAGACCTGCCTCCTGGCTGAAGATGAAGGCCCTAAACAGTGCCTATCACAGAAGCTGGGTTGCCTCTGCAGTCTGCGTGTTTACCTGCACAGACTGGTATCTGAGGGACCCAAGACCCAAAATGGTTCCCTCACCTCCTCTGGAGGTCAGAGCCCTTTCTGGTGGTCACTTCTCCTCTGGCAGGGAAGGTGCCTGGATGTCTGGAGCCTGAAACAGGGGTCTGTCCCAGAAGCTGTGTGGCTTCTGCTTTCTGTTCACTCACCCTCTGCAGTCCGGGAGCTGATCTACGCAGACTGCTCTCAGAGGGACCTGGAAGACAAGATGGCTCCCTTACTTGCTCTGGGAGTCACAGCCCTCCTGTGTGGCCACTTCTCCTCTGGTGAGGAAGATGCCCGGATGTCTGCAACCCAAAACAGGGTCTGTCCCAGAAGCTGTGTCACTTCTGCAGTCCTCACTCTCACCTGTACAGACTGGTCTTAGAAGGACCCGGGAGAAAAGATGGCTCCCTTACCTGCTCTGGGCGGGGGGAGAGGGGGTCAGATGTGTGTGTCTGTTTTACGTAAATAAAAAATCCTTTTTACAAAAGTAAGTTTCATTGGTTTCTTGTTAATGTTCACATAACTTGTAGGAAAAAAAATGCTGGTTTGTAGAAATTGCATAAGATTTCTGAATTAGTAAATAAATCTTGATTTCAAACTCTGTCTTACAAATGCAGTGAAATTAAAATCATTACACAGATATTTGGTAGCCTAAATTTCCAGAGAAACTTTTGTTTGTAGCTGTCATAAACACCCCCATCAAATGCTGGCTGTTACTGACAATGTGAAACATTTCTTTTGTGTCCATCCCTCTGCCTGCACTGGGAAGTTTAGAATTTGGCAGCACAGTCATTTGGATCACATGGCTGATACCTATTTTTTCATCCTAAATGCAATAGGCCTACATCTATTTAGCATTTCACACCAGCAGGAAGAACTTACCTTGTTAGTGGATATGGTGATTTGGGTATCATCTTCCTTTAATTCTAAAGCTGTGACTCAGAATATAGGTGTCATGAAAATGGAAACCAACTATTAGATGTCTTTGGTTTTGAACACATAAACTCAATAATGCAGTATTTGAGTAAGAACTTAAAATTTTAAAGTGCACTTTTGTTATGTGTCCATTTTGATCTTTTACAGTTGATAAATTTGAGGTGAAATGTCTTATAACACTCTTCTATAATTTGGTGGGAGACGTAGCAGAGAAGCCAGGAGTAGTCACCGGACTAGATCGTAATGTATTTCGGAACATCTTGCATGTGACATTTGGAATGACAGATGACATGATTATGGACAGAGGTAAGATAACATATGAGTCAAACTGCCCTTCCCAACTGTAATTTACAGAGGTTTAAGGCTGAGCTTACTAATGGAAGGAATCATTCCCAACTTCATTTGAATATATATTAATCTTCCAAAGTATGTGGAGAAGGAAGTGGTCTCCTCTTCCTTTTGTTGTTTAGAAAAAGACCAGGTTGTATTGGGTAGCTAAGTTCATACAGGTATACAAAAGCCCCATAGTGTTCCAAGTAGTTCATGACCAGTTAAGGCACACTTCTACCATGTAACAGCAGCACTTGTCTTGAGGAATAAAAACAGTATTGCTTTTGATTAAGAAGCTTAAATATCTAATGACTAGCATTATTATTATTATTATTATTATTATTATTATTATTATTATTTCTTCACCCATATTTATATATTAAGAACATTATTCATTCCCACAACATATGAAGAGAAAATAAAAATATAATTAAAAGACTATTTTGTGTAATAAGTTTAGTATATAATTAAAAGGTTATGTATCTCAGTTTCTTTTGTTAAAGGAGGGCATGCGACCTTGGCTCTTGAAATAGCAGTGAAAAGCAAAGTGATGTGAGACTTGATATATTACAGAGTTTCAAAATCCAACATAAATTATATTGTGTTCTTTTTTAGTATTTCGAGGCTTTGATAAAGACAACGATGGCTGCATAAGTGTATCAGAGTGGGTTCATGGATTATCACTGTTTCTTCGAGGGACTTTAGATGAAAAAATGAAATGTAAGCCTACAGAT
This sequence comes from Mus minutoides, assembly GCA_902729485.2. Taxonomy (NCBI): domain Eukaryota; kingdom Metazoa; phylum Chordata; class Mammalia; order Rodentia; family Muridae; genus Mus; species Mus minutoides. The sequence goes on along the minus strand of CACVCL010019386.1, from coordinate 12,840 downwards.
GACCTATTAGTTCATATACATTAGGATCAATATACCCAAAGCTTTTAAATGACTGGTTTCCAAACCACCAATAAAGTGCTTTTGGTTGGTTGGTTGGTTGGTTGGTTGGTGAATCCTTTCTATGGGGCAAATTTAAGTTAATAAAGGATAGGAATGTATTAATTAAAAGAGAAACCAAGCCATTTAAGGAGTGAATAACATGGAAAGAAGCACCATGAGCTGTGACCTTACATTCTAATGATGTGCCAGTACATTCCACTACTAAATAGCTCACAGTACCTGACAGCAAACATTAAACCAGAAAACATAATCTAAACTTTCTGGTTCTTAAATAATTCTCAATTAATGGAGTTATACTTCATTTAATTAAATTAATGTAAATATCTGATTGCTTTTCCATGTTTCCAATCAGTAATGCTTAAGTTAGTGCTCGTAGGTGTATTGTTTCAAAAGAAATATATAGGGAGGGGCAGGAATATTGCTCTAGTGTACACTAACATTCCCATGAAAGTCAACTAGTATCAAGAATATGCAGGTATAAGATATGCATTTGCACTAAATACTTTGTCAGAGAAAATGCTACCTTAGTAATAATCTCTCTCTCTCTCTCTCTCTCTCTCTCTCTCTCTCTCTCACACACACACACACACACACACACACACTGCATACATATATGTTGCATGTAGCTTTTACTACCCTGCCTAAGCTCCAGGAACAGGCTGCACCACCAGTCCCTGCCCAGAGAACATTAGATCCTTAGATGAAAAACACAGGCACACAGAGTTGCTCAATTTCAACTTGTCTTCTTGGCTCGACTGCTGGGCACCTCCAATCTACTGCAGCTATAGTGCCCTTCTCAGTACTCCCAGCTCAGAAGCCTAAATCTGCACTTAATTTCAGTTGCTCAGCCTCCTTCAGTCCCAGCTCAACATTCCCAACCTCCTGCCTGAAAAAGCAGCCTATGGCTGCTCTGCCAGAGATCTCACATAGCTGTTTGGCATTTCTCTTTCCGAAACATGACAAAGCTCCTTTTCTCTCTCCCTATGTCTCCTAGCTAGCCTGTGGGGACCCAGAAGTCCTGCCTATTCTGCCTAACAATTGGCTAGCAGCATCTTTATTGATAGTTCAAGAACCAATTGGGGAGCAGGACCTTAGCAAAAGCCAATCTCACCATTTTTGTCCAATAAAATAAAATAAAACAAAATACTTTTCTCCCAGACATAAATACCATGGTTTTGCTCAAAACCATAACAATCATGTAAATTACAAAATATAATATACAGTTAACATCCAGTCCATCATATTTGTCCATTATATAAAGTACTCTACTCTCATTCCTAACTTAAAGAATTATGATTCTATCCCTGTATTATGTTTAGGCTTTAGCCTGTAACATCATCTGAAAACAATGCCACTTTATAACCTCTCTCTCAATGTTAAAAAACTTGAGTTTGATTATGAGACAACTAGTCTTCAACCCCATCAGTAATCTGAGAATGATTTACATATTACCTGGGTATATAGGAAGCACCAAACACAGTTTCTTAAACTTAAACAATTGTAGAGACAGCTGTCTAACTGTACAGCCCCCTTATTTCTTATAACGTGGAGCATCTGTGTTCAGCCTTTTGGTCCAGAATCATCTGACAGATCTATGCAAAGCAGGGTTGGAAGGACTGTTTACCCTTTCTTGGCAGAGCTATCAGTTGACAATTCCGCATAATGTGTCCTTTTTCCAGAAGTAGTCTACAGATGAAATAGGCAATTTCTGCCTTGTGGCTACCTTGCCATGATAAGCAACTTCTCCCGGAGGTAAAGGTGCTCAATTTCTTCTTTGAACCAAGAAGTGGGTACTGTCAGAATCAGACATGTCTATAGTCAGATGATCTAATAGTGATGAAATGATTAAATGACATATTCTGTGGACTTCTGATGTTTTTTAAAACTATCTCTCCATATAAGGTATATCTGAACTTTGAAACCTTGACTACTCTTAGCTATTTCTAATTGAGTAATATCAAAAACATCTTATTATAATTAAATCAGAATCTAACATAACGATGAGTTTGCTATCTGACCCGTAATTTGTGTTGCTTAATCATCTAACACCAGTTTGAAATATCCATTATTAGAAGGACTGGGTCTAAGCTTTACATTCTTAAATGAGTGACATAGGCACCATGTATATCTAAGAGTAACTCTATTAATCTCAAATTTTGTATCAGTATAAGAAGTTCACACCAATGAAATCTTTATCAATATAAATTCTGTACCAATGTAAGAAATTATAATTTCAATTTTAAACATCAATTATAAAGATTTATACCAATTAGGATTATGGCTACACAATGTTCTGTGTCCTGCCAAGTACTCCTAGTTCAGCATCCTCAATCTGTACTCAACTTTCCTTTCTTAGCTACCTTCAGTCCCAGTTCAACATCCCCAGCCTACTGCATGTAGAAATGTCCTGTGGCCACTCTGCCCAAGATCTTACATGGATGGTTGGCTTTTCTTCCTCTGAAGTATGGCAAAACTCCTTCCTCTCTCCCTGTGTATTATAGCTGGCCTGTGGGGACCCAGAAGTCCTGTGTATTCTGCTCAGCAATTAGCCGCTAGCATCTTGATTGATGGATAAAGAATCAATTTGGGAAGAAAGCTTTAAAACACACACACACACACACACACACACACACACACACACACACATATGTTTGTATATGTGTGTGTGTGCATATATATATATTTTTTTTTCTTTAGATTGCTTTGAAGTGTTTGATCTGAATGGTGATGGCTTCATTTCAAAGGAGGAGATGTTCCACATGCTGAAGAACAGCCTTCTCAAGCAGCCCTCTGAGGAGGACCCTGATGAAGGGATTAAAGATTTGGTTGAAATTACACTTAAGAAAATGGTAAGTGTGGGTAATTTAGAAGTTTAATATTAAAACAAATAGGGAATCCACAGGATAAACATAATAATTGAGTTACAGTGATTTTCAGTATTCTGTTTAGTTAAATAATAGTTAACATTTGCTTGTTTATAAAATATTTTCTTTGGGCTGCAGGTGTGGCTCAGTGATAATTCCATGCTAATAACACCCCACCCTCCCTACACACACTATAAAAGTTATTTTTCAACTTCCCAAGCTAATCTCTTATTTTCCTATTAACACCTGACTGTGAAAAAGTGTGTATTTGCAGCAAGAATGCCATGCTCTGATTGACCCAGGCTGTGCACCTCACAGGACCATGACCATGATGGGAAGCTGTCTTTCGTAGACTTTGAGAAGGCTGTGAGAGAAGAGAATCTCCTGCTGGAAGCCTTTGGGCCATGCCTGCCTGATCCAAAGGTAACAATATTCCTTTTGTTGAACCAAAACCTAATTTGGAACAGCTAACCTAGGATACCTCAGATTTCAGTATGGAAGCCAGAAAAAATATAAGCATAGAAAGGCCCCACAGAAGAAGGGGCAGCTTCTCTTGGGGACTGTTACATCCCACTGCTCACTTTTTTTTTTAAATCCCTTAATGCATTAATCCACATTGGAAAGAATTCATGAGGCTCAATGTGCCAGAAGCCCAGAAGAAAGGCTCAGTGGCTGCACTGGAGGGCAAAAACAACATGAAAAATCATTACACACATTGTGATAAGTATATCATTACAGTAATATTAAATGGCTTGCCTGGTGCTTGCATTATGCCAGGCAATGATGCAAGAATGAAACTTTGTAACACCCAATTTATAAATGAGAAATCAAACAGAAGATTTACACATTTTATCAAAGCTAACTTAACTAATTAGTGGAGTGACAAGGGGCATAAGCTGGTACCATTGTCCATAGAGAGTGTGTAGAATGTGGTGGTGGGCAGGTAAAAGAACATCCACACCATCCAAACCACGGGAAGACAGGAAGGCTTACCCATGGAACCAGTTCAAATTTAAAATAGCCAGATAAGATGAGGACATAATCCATGCAAAAGAAGTGACATGTGTACAAAAAAAGAAAGGGAAGAATGAGAGTATGGAGGAATGGAGGGAAGGAAAGAGCAGGAAGAATTTTACAGAAGAGCCTGGTGTATACTTGGCTAGACAAGAGGTAGCAGGTACCTAAAAAAACTATGTCCTACAGAGCCTGGGTTTGTCTGGAAAGTGATAAGGATGTGGTTGTATTTAAGCAAGCAAGTAATGCAAATTATGAGTATCCCCATTCCTGGACCTCTAGTTTCTATCTCCAGCTACCAACTCAAGTGTCTATTCAGATATTTTCTAAAAATTTCTAGTTTCTCCTAAACTTGAATTTCTCCTGTCTCCCCTGTGTTGCCAAATGGTGGCCTGTTTCCAGCAACTTCATCAACCTGAGAGCCATGTTTGATTTCTCCTGACACTTTGAGCTACTCCTTCAGCATCTAGCCTTAAATATGGCCCATGCCATTCACTACTATCATCTATTCTGTCTAATTAACTAGCTGTGTTACTCCCACTGTTTTCTCCCTACTGCCTTTCCACTGTAACATCCACTATATTTGAAAATGCACATTGCATCATGCCCCACCTTTCTTCCACATCCTCCAGTGAAATCTCCATATGCAGAGTCCATATCCTGTCTTTCCAGAAACATCTCTCTACTTCCACATTCTCTCAGGCATTGCAGTGGATGCAGTCAAAGCTATGCTCTCCCCTTCCTGCTGTGTCCTTCCCATTTCTTGCCCAACCCTTCACAACCCCAGTTCCCTAAGTCACCCAATCTCACTGGACTTACTGCATTGTTCAGACAGCCTTTGCCTCCTTACCCTTCATCTTTGTGTCCAAACTTGCTTTTTGTACTATTTCTTTCACTGTATTTATTTGTATGCATATTGTCTCATCACAAGACTATGAATTTCCTGAGGTCGGGAAAGAAATTCATTTTTCTCGGGTTTTGGGCAACTTATGTGTTGAGTTAACAGAATAGATGACTAGAAAAGTATGGATACATGAACGGAGATACAGATGAATGGATGGAGGGATGAATGGATGATCTCAGAGGTTCCTGGGAGAAAGTTCTGGGGCTGCCCCTCTTCCCTGTTCAGGGGATGTTTAGCCATTCTTTGGTACCTTTCCAACATTCTTAAATTATTCCCTATTTGCTAAAACTTCCCTGTTAGAATTCTAAAGGATTTAAAAGTTTTTCCTTCTTAAAAAAACCAAACAAGGAGGTGGAGAAATGGCTTAGCAGTTCAAATCATATGCTTCTCTTGTAGATGATTCCAGTTGGGTTCCCAGTATCCACATCTGCCTCTCAGTCTCCAGGGAAATCTGATGCCTCTGACCTTTACTGGCGCCCACACTCATGTGCATATACCCTATATGGAAACACACACAAATATTTTCTTTTAATTTTTAAAAAGCAAATGGAAAGGGCAGGATAAAAGGAAGGCAGAAAGGGAGTGTATGTACTCACATGAGTTTCATAGCCACTTCTACTTGTACAGATACATGTGTTGAGAAAACTGTCCAATTTAAGACCAAAAGTATCATGTGTCACTCCCCATCTTCTAGAATCTTCTTGTTGAGATTACCCTCTTTCTCTCCACATACAGTTAGTGAATCTCATGAATGTCCTTGGGTCTTTAGATGTGCCCAAGTTCCTAGAAGTCCAGAGCTTAATGTTGCTCCCCAATGAAGCTTCATACCCAGACTATACACCATCTTCCTGGCCTACACTAGGTTTGAGGCCACTGGAAGGCAATTTGAGAATCAAAAACAAAGGAGAAGGTACCAGTGCTCATTGCGTTAGTCAGAGCAGAGGTTCTCAATGTGGGTTCAATCCACTGGGAGTCGAATGACTATTACAGGGGTCACCTAAGACCATCAGAAAACACAGATATTTTCTGTTTATAACACAGATATTATATTGATAATAACAATAGCAAAAGTACAGTTATGACATAGCAAAAAATTAAGTTTATGGTTGTGGGTTACCATAACATAAGGGACTATATTATTAAAGGGTCCCAACATTAGCAATATTGAGAATCACTCTAGACAAACAGGACTGATAAAATGAAAAAAAAAATGTGTGTGTATATTTGAGATTTTTGGTAGTGGCCTACAGTCTGTGGTTTAACTATTCAAATGATGACTGTTTCCTAATGGAAAGTCCAAGAATCCAGTAGTTGTTTAGTTCACAATCCTGGATATCTCATCTGGTCTTCAGTATTCATTGGGTTCCCAAAGAAGTAGACTCCAATCCCAGTGAAGGAATCCACTGGCCAGGGAAAGTGAGGGCAAGCAAGAAAAAAACAAAAGCATCCTTCTTCCATGTACTTTATGTAGGCTGCCTCCAGAAAGTCTGGCCTAGATTTCAGGCCTTTTTTTTCACCTCAAATAATCCAATCAAGAAAAATTACTCAGTAGCATGGGTTTTGGTTAATTCCAGATATAATCAAGTTAATAACTAAGAATAGCTACCACACCCATCTTCCTTGTGACTCTTTCTCTCTATTAGGAGGACACAATGTTTTGTTCTTTCACTTTTTTAACTTCAGCACCTTTATCTTACAGAGCCAGATGGAATTTGAAGCCCAAGTATTCAAAGATCCAAATGAATTTAATGATATGTGAATTCCTAAATGTATTGTTGTAAGAACAAATGGAGCCACATTAAGTGCATCTGTTCTTCTCAGCTCAGAAGACGCCATGTGGTGAGATGTAGTTCACTTGTATGCATTTTAGTTCAGAACATCCTCAGAGATACTGGGTTTGGCCAGAGAGGTTAACATTGTTAAAGGTATTTCACCACATGGACTCTGTTAAGACATATATGTGTCATAAATCTCTAGATTAATCAAAGCCATTAGCAAATTATATAGTCATCACTTATGGATACAATCTATATGTCAGAAAGTGTTTGCTTATATATAGAAATATTGTTGAAACTACAGTTTCCTTCATAGCAATAAAAACAAAACAAAACAAACAAAAAACAAACAGAAAAAAAACTATGTCAGGTACTGGGGACTACACAGCAAGATGAAGGATACATGGAGACTATTTAATATGCTTTCTTCTGTTATGTGAGGCTTTGCTTCAAGAGCTCATAAACATTGGAGGGCAAAGATTTGTCAATCACACTTTTATAACCATTATAGCAGTTAGCCTTCTGCATGTAATTGGCCCTCAATAAATATTTCAGATTGGATTTAGAGACAGAAAACTGTCACACAATTACCCTCTATCCATGAGCAGATAGAAATTTTCTCTATTTCATGAGTCCAGCTTTTAGTTAATCTCTAGAGGCATGTCTGACCTGTGCATTGCAGTCAGATGCCAAGGCCAACTCCGCTTCAGCTTCTAGTGTCATGCCTCTCTCACTTTGCTATCATGCATTCATCATCACCATATGTTGGCTTGAATATAGTCTGCCCTCATAGTAAGTTTCAGGTGCATTGACTGTATCTTCCTTTAAATAACCGAAACCCAGTACATCTTGACTGACACAACTTTCTTTCTGCTTAATGGTGGTCATAGCCACATACCATCCTACTTTCTGCAGCTGTGAGATTCTCAGCTTTAAATTCACATAGAAGAATGAGATGTTGTAGTACTTACTATCTTCTGTGTAAGGCATTTTATGCTTTCATAATGCCCAGCTTATCAACAGTGTCACAAATTATATAAAACCCAATTTTCAAGGCTAAATGATATCCCAGTAAATGTATAAAAAATATATAAATATAGATCATGACCACATTGCCTTTTTTTATTTGTCTAATGGCAGACAGGTTATCTCTGCTTCATGGTTGTTTACCTGGAACATGTGAATGCTGTAAAATGAATACAAGAGTCTGGTGTCCCTCTGTGTGTAGATTTGATTTCATTTTGTACCTCTGCTTCCACTTTGTTATACTCTTCCCCATGATGCCTGTCCTAATGTACATTTCCACTAATGCTATAAAGGTTTTTTTTACATAAACTGCCAGCATGTTTTACTTTTGTGTGTCTTTTTAACACTAGGAACTAAAACTGGGGAAATGACACCATATTGTAGTTTGGACCTGTATTTCCTTAGAATGTGGCAATATTGAACACTTATTTCTTCTTCATCTTGACTTTATTTCATATTTTTACTCACTTTGCATCCCACTTACCTTTAAAGTATTGGTCATTTGTATATATTTACAAAACACAAAGTTGGGCCATTGCCCAGTTTGCATCACATCTTCTGGTTTCATTGTGGGTCATTGAAAAAATTCAGAAGCTCAAGAAACTAAAAAGTTAAAATACTAAAGTATTGGTTAATATTTTGATGAGTCCTTTCAGTTTTTAGAGGCATGTTTATGCTTGCTTCACCACATGTGCATGTGACTGCATTGAAACTACATCTCTTCCAGATGCTGCCTTGTGACCACTTTTTAGGTTGGCCAGTGTTTGTCCACAGCCTGGCTAGTCTCAGTGCCACTATCAGCATCAGGCCAGTGATTATTGTGTACACTAAATTTATTCTAGTGTTTGCAATTATAATAACTAATAGTGAGTACCTAGGAGGCCTATCTCACATGCCACACCATTGACTCTCTTAGAATCAGTTTGGAAATTAAATTGTTGTGAGGCCATGTGTAGTCCTGCAGTTATTACAAAGCTACCCCTGCTCTCTGAGAACAGCAGTCTCATCACTGATAAGAGCAGTCTCTCCAAAACAATGGTTGATCTGTATTATTTGTTTTATCACTATAATTGTTCTCTGAATGTCCTTGTTTGATTTCTATTGCTATGATAAAGACCATGACCAAAATCATCTTGGAAAAGAAGGAGTTTATTTCATATTACACTTTGAGGTAACTATCACTGAAGGGAGTCAGGGCAAGAAGTCAAGGAGGGCAGGGTTTTGGAAGCAAGAACAGAAGTAGAAGCCCTGGAGGGATGCTGATTACTGGCTTGCTCCTAATAGCTTGCTCACCCTGTTTTCTTCTATCATCCTGAACCACCTCCCAGGGGTAGCACTGCCCACAGTGGGCTCGGCCCTCCCACATAGTTATCAATCAAAACATGTTCCACAGACTTGCCTGTATGCTCATCTTATAGAAGCATTCTCCTAATACCAGTTTCCTCCAACCAGATGACACTAGTTTGTGTCAAGTAGACCAAAACCTAAACAACACACTACATGTAAATTTCTATATTGTGGTATATGTGAATATCCCTTATATAACATTATTTAAGTCCTAAAAATGTGAATGAAAAACCATAAATAAAGTCGATGCACATTCAGGTGATGCTGGCACACAACTCAAAGTCCACTAGCTTCCCAGGATGCACAGGAGCACACCATCTTTGCTCATGTCACCATGTGAACAAAACTTTTTCTCCTGTTACTATGTCAAAGTTTTTGGAGTCTTTTAATTTTGTTGCTGTGGAGATTTCAACAAATATCTCCTCACTTGGTACCAGGCATATTTAAGCACACAGAGTTCTTTGTAGGACCATCTCTCTCTCTCTCTCTCTCTCTCTCTCTCTCTCTCTCTTCTGGCCTACCCTGAGCCATTATCATTGCTGCTCAGCTTGGCTTGACTTACCACCAAAGAGTAGCCAGCATGCAGGCCAGTCCTCTGCCTGCCCTGGGGCGACTAAACTGGGATAATGAAAAGCACTTACAAACTTACAACAGGCCATGATGGCTTATCATTCTTTTCATGGACTCCTTACAGCTTTTGCTTTCTCTTTTCTGCTCTGTTCAATAGAACTAACAGAAACTACTCTGGGATGGACACTGAAGAATAAACACACACTACCCCATAAGCAGCACTGAGACTCTGTTTGGAAAAGGACTTTTAGGTACCTACAGGATTTAAAAACTACCACCCAAAACTGGTAGCCCTGCATTCTTCCTCACAGATATCTCTGTGTACAAGACATTACTTGTAGGAAATGAGGGCTGGAATTGCTCACAGCATGAAGTCATCAAACATGCATCATTCTAGAAATAGAAATAGTCATCAAACACACCACTTTGTGTGATCCAGTGAGGGTTGACGTGGACTAAATCAGTGGTGTGACCTCTCATCTTTTGTGTAAAGGATAATATCATCTGAGGCATTGAATGTGTCATTACCTGTCATGGGTTCATGATGACAACCCCTCTCCTTCAACACACACAGGTGTATCAATTTAAACCAAATGTTGATAAGAGCAACTAAAATCAAATATAATTTTAGAATATTCAAGACATTCAGACTGAATCCAAGTGGGGCTCTAAGTTCCATGGCTGAGTTCTTAGTGAGTTCTCACAAATCATCACCATTCTTGCCAGAGCTGATGATTGGTTCTCACCATGTCTGACCAAAAGGAGTTTAAGAATTGCACTGCAAAGAGAGGAAAGTAGGGAAGCAGAAGAAAAGGATGAGGAAGGAAAGGAGGGGACAGGAGGAGAGCGTATAAAAGAGCCAGAGATATGATCCATCAGTGTATTATTTACAGTTTGAAAATCTGTGGCTTAGGGTATCACGATGCCTTCCCAGCTACAGTGAGGCAGGTGGTCATCATTGGAAAGATGTTCCAGCCTGTGTTATCACTAAGTTATCAAGCCAATTGCATATGGAGCACACTTCAGGAAGCATGCTCATTTTATGAGAAATCTGAAAGCCATCACATTGAAATGCTTTGGTTAGGGTGGCATCACACTTGGGTTGATCATTTATAGCTTCTTGTGGATCTCTAGCTTCCTAGATAGTTTTTCAAGAAAATATCCTTCCCCTAAGACACACACGCCCTCTTGTTTCCTTTTATTTTCCTCCTATCTGGCCCGATTATCTGGCTCTAGCAGATCACTGGAGTGGGGGCTTGTTGGTGAAGAAACCGAGTGAAATACAATCTAAATTTCCCCTTAAAGTGAGATGCAGCTTCCTATCTTCTGTCTACAAGTTTGTGAATCCTGAGGCATCTGTAGCTAGGAGCTGCATGATATGGAGTCTTGGAGTCTGGAACAATGACTGGTCTGCAAGGCTGAAAGCAGAGACTACAGAAGTTCTTCTGGGAGTGAGGACCTTCAGGGAGGGACATGCAGAACAGAGTAGAATACTTAAACCATTGGAATGATCTTTTTTAGTAAATGCTCATAAATATGCCAAAGCCAGACATGGACTAGAATTGGTTCACAGTCTCAACTGTGCCTTCCACAATGATACAGCGAGAACTTCAGGGCTAAGTACTTCACATGGGGCTAAGTACTTCACAGGGGCTAAGTACTTCACAGTATTGCATCAGCTTCTCACATGTAAGTGGTAGCATTATTGATAGTTTTCAGCCACAGAATGAGGAAACTGGGATCAACATAAACTGGAAGTTTGATATGTGTTCATAGCTAGAAATGAACATATCTATCTTCCAAAAGAACCTTCAAATATATCGCTGGGGCTACAGTTTGCTGCTGCATTAAAATACACATGTAGTAAGAATCATTACCTCTTCCTATCTAGGGAACACCTTGAGAATTCCTATTAGTAACCTGGACATAAATCTAGGCCTTACCAAGCTTCTATATGTTATAAGTTCTATATATAAATCATTAGTCTGACCCAACCTTGGTGACCAGGTCAGACAATAGACCACAAAAAGGAAAGTTGAGGTAGGGTACTGCTGGACTATGCAAAGAAAAGAGAAGTTGTACTCCTTATTGAAAGACAAGGACTATGCCTTTGTGCCCAGTCATTGAGTAACAGAGAAAATCTATCTGGAGAGGAAGATGCCAAAAACAAGAAGCCACTGAACGAACAAACACAAGCAACCAAGATAGGGTTACTACATGCCACAAAGAAGCCAAAGGTACTACTAATCAATACAGTTCAAAAACCCAAATTCAAGCTTTGTTGTGTCACTGAGCTCAGTGGAAGAGCCCTACTCTAGCATGGAGGAGGTCTTGAGCTTAATTCTCATTACCACAAAAACAATCCATAACAAAAATTATTCAATGTGCTTTTACACTGACCTCAAAGAGCAGATTACATAGGAATAAATGCAATGTTTGATTTGTGTGAAAGCATCCGAACCTAAAACCCCACAGAGTAAACAAGACCTTGTATACCAGTCAGTGAATGCCAATGATCCAAATCTATCCTATACTCTCCTTGCTGTTGTCTTAATTCTTTGACCAAGTGAAATGCAAGCCACTGCACTCCATGGATTTCAAATTACTTGATGTTGTATTTCCATCATTTAAATGTAGAAGAGATCCTAGCAGCTCTGGTGTATAACACTGTTATACACCAGGAAGTTAGCAGACTCCTTAGTTTAAGGTCCCTGAAATCATGTCTGAATTTCCATATGATATGAACTCTCTTTTCCACAGCAACTGCAGATAATACCAAATGTAAAAAGCATGTGTAAAAATATTTCTTTCATTTGAAGAATGGAGTGCAGGAAATTACCATGGTGGTTGTCTTGTAAAAGGAGGAAAAAGAAAGATATAGCAAAAAAGAAGCCAAATGATGTCATAAGGTAGACAAGAAAAAAACCCCATGGTTTCCTTCTATGACTTTTCTTCTAAAGATCAGTGAGAGAGAGAGAGAGAGAGAGAGAGAGAGAGAGAGAGAGAGAGAGAGAGAGGAGCAAGAGAGGAGCAAGAGAGCTAAAGCTGGTGCCTTTCTATTCCTTTTGTGGGTGCACATTTAGAAAACATCAGGTGGCTGGTAAGACAAGCTGGCCTCTAGGCTGTTAGCAGGGCACAGGAGGTGGAATGGAGCAGCAGGATGTGAAGCAGGCCAGGGCCTGTAGCCAGTCCCAGGTATGTGCTGAGAGGCAGGCACTGGCCCGCAGCAGGTGCAGCACAGCCAGTGCCCAGCGGCCTCAGGAAAGGAAAACCTGCAGGT